>LUCH01000107.1:290362-322299 GCA_013368495.1 Paragonimus heterotremus | reverse complement strand
AATAAAGGGATTTTTTAGTTGCTAAAGATAGACATGTCTCACCCCCAAACATTTGCACCAGAAAAAATCCCTTTATTCTTACAAAGCGTATTTACACAACTTTGGTAGCGCTATCTGCACTATAACGATCTTGTCCAAGGCGCAAATAATCCAGTCAAAAATTGCGGTGAAAAATCGGTAGTTAAACACTTTTGACCGATGTGAATGTGATTCTTCCAAATTCTTTAATACAATATATGCCAATTTGAAAAATTAATTATGGTAGTTCTCCATTGACAGAACTTTGACCTACCGGTTCAATATGGTGTATTATACATCACAACAACTTAGGGAAACTTGAATAATTCTTTGAGGTAATGCACAGTTTATGTCCGTTATTATATTAAGGAAAACGAGCAGTCGTCTAGATATTTTCACTTACACCCATTACAATCATCCTATCTTTAGAGGCAGAACCAACAAAAACGAGTAAGTCTTTAACTGTCAATGTCATTACCTTTCCTGGCAGAAAATATTTTCAAAGTTAACGCAAAGTTTGATGCTCAATTTAATTTCGCATGCGCAGTTGGACAGTATGGTTGGAACTTAGTTAATCAACGAATTCAATTGTCCCACACAAAACGAAATTAAAATATCCTCTTTGATCAAACCCTAAAATGTACGCCAAACTGAAGCAAAAGCAGACTTAGTTGGGCTTCGGCCATACCTTATTGAGTTTATCTTTGGAAAAATGGGTTGGAACCAATGAAACCGTTGAGTTCCCTAAGAGATGGAAAAGCATCAGCTCCACCGAAAAAATTACTTTCCTCAACTAATCCTTAAGATTTCACTTCGAAAAATTGGCTGACTCAGTGCACACGGTCAGTAAATTGTAGTCAGAATGAGTTGTCTTTAAACCCACGACATATGAAATAACTCTCTGAGTTGCCATGGCATCGGTGAACTCAGGCAAGAACAACGCCTCACCTGAATTCGCAAGCAATTACAAATATAGGCATGTGATTTTTTATTCAGCTTAACTTCAGCTGAGAGTAAAAAATGTATGTACCTAGAAAGATAATTTCATTAAATGTTGCTGCACACCTGTCTACAGAAAAATACGAAATGGAATCTAGTGAGTGAATTGTTCATCTTTTATGTAAGTATTATGTCACATGTGAATAAACCTTTCTACACTGAGCGTTCAAACACGCACAACAAAATAAATAAATGTGCGTACACTGTTTTGCAAGTATATATTGCGGTTAGACACTTGCATGTTGGTGGGTATTCCTAATAGCCCCTCTCGGAAGCACGAAATGGATAAAATATCACTCCTCGTAGCTAATTAATATCATGTATAGACACTTGTTTGACCGTGTACTGCTGTCAGGTTAGCACTGTGCGAGGACATTTAAAAACACATCATAGATTACACATCTCTAGCAAATTACTGATGCAGTTAGCTGAGTCCACATTAAAATTACCTCAAAAAGAAGGTTCAAAAACGTGACATCACAATAAAAAGCGTAGATTAACACCGTTTAGTACGATGGAACGACATAAACGTCACCAGCATGCCCGTACGCCATAAGTCAAGTTGAACAGAGATTCCTTAACGAACTATCGTTCAGTGATTCAACTTAGGTAAAACGACATGACAACGCGTTTGTGAAACAGAATAAACACTACGATATCCACACCAAATTTAGTACGAATGAAGTCGTGCTTAACGTGTTGTTGATAAATGAGTGGAGAATAATGACGTTGTGGGAAAGTTGTAATACTTAACGTTTCACCCACCTCGGGTGGTCTTCTTCGGGACTACTGTAATCGAAATTACACCAACGGAACAACAGACGTCACATGGCAAATCCCACGTGACCTCTGTTCACTACTTTTACATTGTACAATGAATTCACGATTACCGTACTGACATTTGTAGATAACAGTGAACTAGGACTACCTGAATGAACGTGGTGGGCAAATGCCCAAGGCCAACGGGAGAGCAATTCAGTGTGTTTTTAATGCAGACTGACGTAGATATAACTAAAATATTTTCAATAAACGCCAAGAACAATTTCAAGACGGTCGTCGTTACTAAGTTTAGCGTATTCCAACATAATATATATATGTAGTTAGCTGGTTCAGAAGTTTTCAAAATCGTAAGCAAATGCCCGGTAACTGCTGATTCTAACAAAGAGCAAGTTGCCTCTTCAATTATTCTTCAAAAATCACCAGGGATTTTGCATTCCATTGTTTTAAACTATGAAACGATGTTGGAAACTTACACTTGCGTCTCAACGGTCTAAACAAGTGTGTGAACCACTATTTGCCGAAGAAATAAGACGAAACTCACCGCTGTAACATACTTAGTCAAGATCTATGATCAAAAGCTGATTAATCTAGGCGGTAACATAACACACACTGTGAACTTCTGTTAATGGGTCCAAGTTTGTTTATTGTGAAAAATTTCCAAGGATTTCTTCAAAGCTAGCTCTTAGAGTAGACGATCCACAATAGCTTAGAAAAATCACATGTAGTCAGGGTTGTATTTTTTTTGTATATTAAATTAAATCTATGCAAACATGAAACACTTTAACTGTCAACGCCAGTACATTCGGTTGTACACAGTAATTGACAGATTAACACGGAGTGAGTTAACTGCTTTGTTCACTTTGTCCATACATATCAATAAAATAAGGTGTACATCCATGGAGCTGAACTGACCGGATCGAAATATGTTAATCGCCAGTCATGGTCCCGTCTAGCACGTGCGTCCATAGTAACCACAATATGCACAATCACTGTGATGCTGCCAATAACCTGTGTTGAACATTAAGCATTAACTTTAGTATACTAGAGAATATATACAAGTATCAGTCAATATATTATGATTGAGGTGCGTCGAACTCGATGGTAATCTCCCCAATGCACGGGGAATAAATTTCTCTTCAAGTTAAGATGTTATAAGTAGAATATGCTAGCTAACATGCACAAAAACAGGTGAATAGCCAATGAGAAAAGCTACCATGCTGGACTATTCCTCAAAGAAGTCAAACAGTACACATTTTAAAACGTCCTAGTAAACAACGGTTTAAATGGAAACATTTAGATAAAAGTTTGTTTTATTGTGAAGCCCTGTTACATTTTGTACAAGACGACGAACCTATGTTATTATTTAAATTGACGATCCTGTGGTTAAAGAACTTGTCATATTTGGATCTTCATTGAATCAATATATTACATATTGGACCATTATTCATTTAGAAATTAATGCATTGGATTTGAGTGAGTTACTGGTCATAATTCCAAGAATTGCATTAAGTTGCTTTCAAACATAACATAACATCATAATTCAAATATCCGGTAATTTCTGTTGCACCTTCTAGTGTAACACAGACATTTGTTATCACTCATCTATTGTCTGTTTGATATATCACGAATATCAAACCATACTGCCACTTACTTTAAAGCGTGCGCTTTCGGATAGTCACGGCTAAAATAAACCCAGAATAGACTTGGGCTGTCCTGCTTATAGTCGAGTACACATTGAAAGTAACGACAAGAACGGAATATACTGTGATGATGAGACTCGCATGTGGATGTAAATTCACGCGGACACTTTGAATTTCATCAGTTTGTTTCGTTATGAATATCTTTTGGAAATGGGCATCCTCACAATGACTCCAACAGAATGAATTACGTTTATGTGAAACTGCAATCCTATGATCGCATGCGTGTGCTTATTGAACCATACTGCTTCCACTCAACCAGAGATGATGCAGGTTTTCTGTTGGCTGTAAACTGCAATGTCCACACTGTAAATGTGACCCAAGATATGCACTATCAACCGGTTGGAATTAACTAAGAACAAAAAAACAAAACGGCTGTGAAATTCTCTTTCTAGACTAAAGATAACCATAGACAATCAATTGTATGTACTCCGGTGATTTTTGTCAACAGAGAGAAGTTACATAGAGCGAGGTGAGTAATTTGCGTCATCACGTGCAGCAGTGCTTTGTACGTGGTTCATCCTCACTGTTAGAGTGAACAATTATAGGTGTTTAAAAAAGGGAAATTTACTGTTCCGAGCAATATTTAACTAGTGAGGAGAAACAAAAATTACTTTTTGTTTTTTAAATATTCATGACGAATATCACACAATGTGGTGGATATGGGTTATCTTCGCCTGCACAAATATGGGTCTTGCTCTAATGTTTCTGCAAGTATAGCTGATCAGAATTGCATAAATGTACGACAACCTGTGGGGGAAATACTTTCTGCGATTTTGCTTGACTGTGCAAAAACGTATCGTATAGCTTTCGTTAGTTCCATTGAGGTACGATGCGTTCACCGTCATCTGTCGACATTTTTAACAATTGTTAAATTGCTATTTTTGGAAGGAGGATTTGCCAACTAATCAGCGTATTATCTTTAATAACCTTGTTGTTAATACAAGCTACTGAATGCAAATCATTGATTTGAAAACAATCGAATGTGATTGGTCCCTCAACAGAAGTGAAATTTACTGGGCGGAAAATGCGGAACATCCCTTTATAATTGTTTTGAAGGATATCAACACCGGGTGATATTTATAAATATGTATACAGAGTTACTGGTGTAAACATACGTATAAATTCCACAGGTGTTACAAGCTAATCGTTTGTAACTTCTTAACTTTCAGTTCGAAAACTGTTTACCACCACTAAATTCTGTGTCTGAACTTCTTATGTATACCCTAACTCACACCTGAAGTATACACGACCAAGTGTTTAATTTAATCGGTTTGATGTCGATAGCGATAAACGCTGGTGACAGTAGTAGTGAAGATTGTTTCGGCTGTAACACGGGAACCTTGGGTTCAGCACTACTGCCACTTTTATTCCTCAAACTTTTCAAAAAATTGTAAGGCCTTACTACAAGTAACTGAAGAGGGAGATATGGACAACCTTTCTACAAATTCAAGCACGTCGTCAAACCCGATATTCATATTTTTCTTGCAAATGTTTGCTTGTTTATATCTGTCAGCTTTCATAGCGACCACTGCAATTATCTGTTGAAAGAAGCTTGAAAGGCAATAACTAGGAAAAATAGCAAAACAAATTAGTACGATCACGTTACAACATACAAGGCCTTTTATGCGCCCTAGTACATCACTGAACACTAGCTTTCTTTGCTGTCATATTTCACAACCTAACGCAACGTGCATCAACATTGACAGAGGCTCACATTAATAGTAAAATTTCAGGTTTGGGTCCTTAAGTTTGCATCTGTTCCATATCAATGTATGCAAGAGTCTGCGTTAGCCCCTGTGCGCGTAGATATTCGAGTTAGGAACAAAAAGTGATTTCACGGGCTACGGTGGCACCCACTCACGACCAGTAGTTCCTCAGAAATGGATGGTCTTCTAAAAAAGCAAACATGAACGTGTATGTGCACAAAGCATCAACGTATGTTTTTTCAAGGTCAGTGATATTCTTCTGTAAAACTAGTGCTGCAGTGATTCCTGTTAGTAAATTTGTCTTCATGTCTGGGTAACACTCTATCTAAACCTATTGCTTTCGTTAAGGTTGTGCCCAGTGATGAGCAGGTTACCCGTAAATGATACTAACAACCTAGCATTGATAGTAAATGTAGCAGATTCCGCTTTTAATATACAGACAGATAAACTAACTTTTGTTAACTGTACCTACCTCAACGGAAAATTCAGAATGAATTATGGTCAGTGAAATAGAGCTAAGGTTGACTATTTGATGACAGTACCGTTAAGAATTGCTTATAATGAATGGAAATCAATTATAGTGTGATACGGGAGCTCAATGTGGTACAACTTTATTAAACTGTCGACAAGGACAATTACATCTCTGGTAACGATTGCATACTTAACCCGAAAATGCGAGGCGTATTTAGGGCAAATAAAAATGATGATGGATCAATTTGAAATGCATGTTCAAATCACTGGTAGTATGAGGCTCGGTAGGGACAGACAACGGAGTCTACTAAGTGGAAGTCATGCGGACCATCCTTCAGATTTCTTTATTCGTGAAACGGTGCCGAAGGTATAGCTGCCGAACTCAAGCAACGGGACCTGAGTTGGATTTCTTCATTACATCTGAACTCGGCAGATAAATTCTGAGAGCTAGTTTGTTACTACCAGACTTTCCCGCCCAGTTTAACGGTGGTAAGTGCACTTCCTTTTCATGTATATTTCTAGGAATAAATTAACCTATCTACATCATTTGTTGCCCCATCCAGTTTCAATAGAGATAGAAACTATATCAATATATTGGTACAGTTACATTATTGCCATAGAAGATTAAAGAAATTATAATCATTCCATGGAATCTGATTAGTTCGACAAGGATTTTAAACGGATGTGTTCATCCCAATAGCTCACCGATATAAGCATTTGACGAAAATGGGCGGCATTTAGATATTGCTAACTGGTATTCATGACCGTTCACTACTGCAGATAAATTATCCATTTTAAAAGGTTAGTCAGGCGTGTTATAATCACATCTTTGTTGCATTTCAAATAATCACCCACTTATAAGTAACTGCTTTCTTGGGTTTCTACAGAATTCTAAGCTGTTATCTGGTTATTTACTTCAGCGTACGTTTCAAGAGCAATGTTGACCTATGATAGCGTTACTTGTAATGCATGCTTTGGACTCCAACTAACGTTCAGAGGAACCTAAATTAACGCGGACACTAAGCGATGTTTAACATTCAACATTCCTAGAAAAATAAGCTGATTGATGAGTTGCTGGTTTCAAACAGTGTCAATCAAATGTTGCTTGTTAAGCTTTCGCTGGATACACCTGTGAGTCAGCGTCGACTTGAAACACGCATGTTATATAGTACTGACTAACGAAAGGGTCGAACGTCAACTATTTGATGGGATACGTGAAGGAATTTGGTCGACTCAAAAGTATCCACACATATTCCGGAGTACACCACGCAATTCCACTTTGTATGTTGAACGATGTACGAAGTACATGGAAAGCTGAGTTTGATAAAACAAATATCTCTGCACATGCTTCAGAATAATCGCTTAAACGTAAATATACGATGAGATCAACTAATGTATAGAATGACAAACTTTTGGGTGTGCTTCGTTGTGACTATTTTGCACGTGGCATATGAACCAAACTATTCCCACCATTTTACTTTGCTATATAATGATGACTAATCTCTTTCAAATTTTGCGGATGAAACGTTTTAGTCAGTTAATTGAAGGATGAGAAAACGGCTAGAATTTTGTAGTTCCTCGCCCAGAATTCCTTTTCGAATTGAATGCAATTTTGAAAAAAGCATACTTTCCTGCTTGTTCAGTAAATTGTTTCACATTAGTATTCAACCCATAATCGTGAGCATTGTTGACAACATACTTTATAACGGCCATCGATAGCGCGATTTATTGGTCCAAACGATGTGAAGGTGTGACTGCTTAAACTACTGATATCCAGCTGGCGTACACCAGAAACGACGATGATTCCCCTCAGGAAAAACTGATCGTGAGCATAGAAAAAGTTGGTTTTTTCAGCTTGCTTGGTAAACCACTGCAAGCTATATTGCTTACATTAATGTCAAATATAACCTCAGTTAGATAATATCGCAAACATATGGAATGATATGCACAGTTGCTTGAGAAATTTAACGTGTCGTTTTAATGCGCAGTAAACTAGTACAAAATGTAACAATGTGGTGAGGATTCTGAGGTTTGTTGTCGATGAAAAACAGAATCAGTGGAACCAGCAGCTGCAAATGCAAACCAATAATGCGTAACGTAATATATTTACACTGTTCTCTTTCTTCAATATCCATTCTTCGGTTGAAATAAACGTGCATTGTGCTAATGTAGAGATGAGCTAATAATGTTGAAAAATCTTGTTAACAGATGTGCAGGACTCGGAACAAGGTTAGCCGAGTTCGAATTGTAATCAAATTTAGCTTCTGTTGCAAATTTAACTTAAATATTTTCGGCGAATTTATTGTGCTAAAATAAATTACTGGTTGATCTGAGTGTAGTAATTCAAAACAGCTGTCAGCTCGAGATTACCGTTTCTGTTTATCTGTTTTGATGAAATTCCTAAGGCTAATATCAGACTGTTTTGAGTGTTGTAGGTGCACTTACTAGTAATAAATAGAAACTAGGTCTGCTTTCTGCCGTTCTGCCATATTGTTAACTAATATGCGATTAGGTTTATCCTGTCTTAAAAAATATCGCAGACGTGTTTCTCGGATCAACTAGACATTGTTGGGGAATTATACAGAAATGTTATGTAAAGAAAGTTGCAAATTGATGGATATTTGACGCTGGACACAAAGAGGTGCTCATCCAAAAACCTAAAGAGTAACCAGTGCAAACACACTAGTTTAGGGATGCTAAATGCAAACGTGGAGTGATAACTGCCATGAGTTAACATGCCCAAAACTGCTAGTATATGCATCAGCAGTGAGTGTTAAAACACCCTCATAATAATGACAAATCATCAAGCAGAGTGTAAAAGCAATCATATGTTATTGTTCCATTTAAGCGGAATTGTCAACAGCAAAATGTTTTTACTCAAATGACTGCAATTATATGGCATGAGTATGTCGGTGCATTCTGCAGTACAATTTTGCGCGGATAAACCTAAACACACAAGGTTAAAAGAGACTTGGGTGAACTTACAGTTGATTGAAGCGAAAATATCAATGTTAAATTTGGCCTGTTAAAATGATTTTTGTACCTGTTCAGTAAAACAATTTGATAACCAGTCACTAAAGGGATTCAAGGCAGTGAGATGAACGTTATGGACTGTGTTAACGAAGGGTTTGATTCAAAAGAATGAATGTTGTTATTTACTCGATTTGATTTAATGGTCTCTAACAATTATTTCACTGATGCCTGTTTTATTTTAAGGATCACGTGATGCACAAATGGGTGCAACGTGTAATAGATTTTTAAAGCACTGAATGCAGTTTGATTAGAATATATTTTTGGAATGTCTGTTTGCTTGCTTGAAAAGTCCGCTTGGAGAGATATCAATTCGTTCTGCTCTAAGCACACGACAAAAGGGCGCCCTCATGGGCTTTTGTTCATTGCCGGCGTATTTGTTAATTTATGAGAAACGTCGGCGTGATTTGATTTGATTCACTTCAATCGGTCGGTGTGCCTTTGTGTTTGTTTGCGGTCAAGCCCCGACGACATATCAGTGTGGTTGACTTGACAGAGTTTAACCAGTGATTCAGAAGCACTGCTTCCTTTAAATTATACTTGCATTTTGTAGATTCATACGAAAAATTACACCGAGCCTGATTTGTACTATATAACGATTCTGGGTAGTGACACTTGAGTTTCCAAATTTAATCGATTTTGTGGGGGTTTTATCTGATATTTTTACACAGGTTTCTGGTTATAGTTGGTTTCTGGACGAATCATTTATTTTCCACTTCATACATTTATGTAATGTTCACGTCGTTCGCAGATTAGTGAATCATTGTTTCGACAATTTATTCAGTTGCACACTTAGACTGTTGGAAATTTGAAGGATGTTTCTTGCTGTTTATTAAACCTTCAACTTTTCTCAGTCAGTTTGCCGGAGCACTGAACCATTTGTCAAAGGATAATCCAGATAACTGAAAACATTCGCGGAGGACAGTGTTCAAAACAATTGGCTATGACATTGCTTTTCTTGTTACGTTACTAAAAGAACACCCAAATCTCGAGTGTGATACTAATCTGAATGTCGCTTCAGATGTGATGACGTCACTAACGCCTCAACTAGAATAGAACTTTTACTAACGTTGATTGTTTCCTCCGACTTAACACCCTGTCATCCCTCCGAACATTCTAATCTTGATTTGTAATCAGTCTAGATTTATATATTAATTCGGCTGTGAATGTAGTACGGAAGATTATTTTCGATCCTTGGTATTACGTAAATGGTATCATTTGCGTTGAATAGAACCCGGTGAATTGTGAGCTGTTTCTAGAACTGCTACTCTGGTTGACGTGTTCCAATATAAAATCGATCAAGCATACATTGAACTAGTCCAGCGAAAATCTTTGTACAAGTTACTTCATGCGACAGTAGAATGCGTAACTGACACCGCAGTTAAATGATCCGCACACATAAATCGGTTGTTATCAACGCTTTTTGATAAATCAAAACTGGGAAATGTCACACCACAACGTGTGATATATATGTCGTTTAAGTAGATTAGCCAACTGTGAACTTCGAAATAGTAGACCGATCAAACCACGTCTGACTTCTTACCTTGCAACTAGTTAATGGGTAAAATATCCTGGCATTTCAACCACTTGACAGTATTCACTGTCCACCCAGTTGCTGAAGTCAAAATAAATGACTGAAGTAAAATTGATAAAGTAAATTCGATTCAAGTCAGAGGTGGATGTTTTAAAAACTGACACCGACCTACTCGTAATGTCAGGACTTTGAGGTGCAATAAGGTAACTGACAAACGAAAGTGTTTTATGGGAAGTTTGCTTTGATAAACCACTTAAAGATTCAACAGAAATGTAACTCACAGTATTACGATTGTGTCTGTTAGGACCCAAAGTGATTTAAATAATTCATTTAATGAAGACCGATAAATTAATCAAACAAAAAATGGTAAATAGTTTGAGGGAATATTGTAAAAATAAAATCTAAAACTCACACCCGTTTTGAGGTTGTGTGTACACTATCATCAGGCATGCTAAAGCGGTTCTGGAGTCAACAGTGTGCAGGTTGGTGTAATGTCACTAAACATTACATTTTGCAAACAAAGATTTGCTGCCTGGTTTAGAAGAGGACTAAACTGATGCGAGGTCAACATATCACAGTAATGTCGAATGAACCTTGGGTTCCATGTGTACCTACTTAAAAAATGAGCCGTGTTATAAGTATGCCAAACTTTGAGCCAGGAAGTTATGTCACGATTAATTGTGCAGCAAGCTTGTTGTTTTCCGAAAGTCGTCCACAAAACATGATAGCCAGTGTGAAAAAAAGTTAAGAGTAAATTAATGATACAAAAATATTCATTGCAATTCGCCGTCTTATGAAACTAGGAATCAACCTCTGAACACCTTTTGTTTTTTTTCATTGCGATCAATGCAATTTTCTGTAAACAGTCATTGCATCCTTGTGGCGAAGTAAGTTTGGATAAAAACTGACTTGAAAATACCGCCGTGAATAAAACACTAGCGAATACCCAGCATTAAATAACGTCCGTTGCAATAATCCCGCAAGATAGATCTAACTCAACAAGCCAACTAAACCAGCGGATATTACTGAAAGCTTTAATCCATATGCAACTTCTTCTCCTGATTAATTACGCTTCATTAATGTATATACATACATATATACAAAGTTTTAATCGAACTATTTTCGCTAGTGATTGACGAAAGGACGAAAAGTACGTTTGACGGCATTTATTACGAAAATTCAAATACTGGGAATCATAAAATATTTGATTTTAAATACTGTCTACAAATTTTGCCTTTGAAACATGAACTTAGAGCAACCTCAAACGATTTCATAACACTTCAAAGAAGCCATATCACGGTGATCAAATTTACACCTCTGCATCCTGTTATATCACGTCCAAGTTCGAAAGCTGCTGACTCTAGTGGAGACAATACAACAGACAGGGTCTATATTGCTCGAAAGTCAGTACTGGTTTCATCAACTTGGTGGGTAAAGTCGATATTGGTTTCTTTTGAGACATTTTTTCCTTGAGGATTCCAGTTTCTTCACTTAGAAAATGTTGTTCGTTTGTACCAGCACGGTAACCGCACAGTCTCATCTAAATTCATACATCTGCCAAACTACTTATAAGTAACACGGTAACGTAAGCTAAAAAAGGCACCCCAGGACTCTAAAGGCTGACGGAGTTGTTTTCATGTTACGACTATCCAAATTCCATTCAACAGCGAAAGTTATACGTTTACTGATGGCACGAAAATGACCTCATCGTATTACTCGCTGCAAAATCACGCGTTCGATGTGAAAGTAAACTAAAACAAACTATTTAGTTTAATTCAAATTGCAATCTTTACTGGCGCTGGGAGAACGACATCTTCCTCCTGGCAACAGTATTACTGACCCCAATGGTCTCATTAATTGCATTACGCAGAGAATGAGTAAGAACAATTCTTCCCTGTGCGACGCAGCTTCCTAAAATGCAAGAATTGATTTACAAACTCTTCATCTGAAGAAATAATTGATCTCCCTATCTCACATTTTCGCTTTTCCAAAGTCTACGAAGATTCTTTGTCTCGGCCTATTCAGTGCAGGATGATAATCAGTAGGTCTACATACAATTTATCTAGCAAGATTATTGGCAAAGCTCTCTGGATGCTAACGTATAAAAAAATGTGCCGTCACACCGACAAAGCCGTTGGTGAAAATCCACTAATAATTAGCCAGTCATGTTAAACAAACTCAACGGCGTGACTATGAATCATTAGATTTTGATTCTACCAGAGAAGAAGAACTGGCTGGCAAAACTAGACACATTTTTCTTTAACAAGATTACCAACCTATATAGCTCTTTGGTTGTAGGTTGATTTTCATCCAGTACCTACCGAATGTTGTCGCTTCGCCTACTAGCTAGCTTCTGTATGTAGTATAAGTTAATGACGTTTGTTCCTACTAAGGTTTAAGAGTGGCCCTCTCATAACAACTAAAGGGCAGTCATTGAATAGGGTTCTTGTAAGTCTATGTCTAACAACCCTCTGAACACTCAGAGTAACTCATTCTTATAAAGCCTGCTCCCCACCTGGTTGGAAATTTTCAGAAAAAGCCAGTAATGTCATTCCAGTTCAGCTTCGATATCTGTCGAACCCAATGCAGTGTAGATGGAGTAGGACCCACCAACGCAGAAACGATTTAGGCTACTGCCATTGTGACCTATACATTTCTTGTTGAGTTTTGCTTCTTTATGTCAGTTATCCCAAGGCCACGCTAAATCTAGCCAGATTGACAACACTAAGTTTAGACGAACACGTTCTTTGTGACCAGGATGACTATTACTCTGACGATTTAACTGACATCTACATCCTTTTCCAGTTGACTTTATCCAGCTCATGTCTGTGACATTCAGTTGAGATAGTTAGTCTTTCTACACGCAGAACGTGCGCATATCTCGTGCAGATGCCGGAGCCGTACGAATATTAATAGACACGCAGTATCCATCTACAAACTCAGAAGTTCTACGCACAGATGCAACAAACGTTGTGTTTAACTTTGGAAAGTAAAAGAAACAGCGGTATTCATCATACGGCGATTCACTCAAGTACTTCGGTATATCCTTCGTTGAGTTTCACTCACCTGAGTAGAATGCGGCAGATTGGGCTTCAGTAACCTTCAAAAGTACACAACCACCCATTACAACAGCTCTACTCTCTAATCTAAAATATCTTTGAAGAACATTTAGCATAACCGTCATGAAATATGCATGATAACGAGTACCCCTCTTCAGTCCACGTTCACAACTGCCTGAAGCAATGTGCCAAGAAGCAAGATATATATCACTGCTTATCTTTTCCTTCATCTAAGTCAGCAAGGTGTAATAGTGTAGATCTCAAGTCGGGCAACAAAATTAAAGAGCAGATCCCGACTCGCTGGACCCAAGATAACCGTCTGTGAATCATTCATTGTTTGGTGCATCACTATAAATATGTCTGTCACTCCTACATTTTCTACACTGTCAACGGTAAATTTGTGCTCCAACAGGTATTACAGCGGAAAATCAGTGTACGTTAACAGTTACTCTTATGTTGCAACGTCGCTGCCTAATATCACTGTTTTTCTTCAAAGTTAACATAAATTGAACCTCCTCACTACTTTCATAAAACATAATATACCCAAAGCTGCTTCAGGATAGTGTCTAGTTATTTTTGTCATATCTGTCATTGATAAACTGTTGTAAAGTTACCAGCCTACATCAAATAGCAAGGCGACAATAAATCAGAGGACAATTCAGTGTAGTTGTATGGCAACTGGAATTTGAGTGACTGGGCAGCATAGATATGATTGCCGCGATGTTATTTAAAAACAAAGACCTATCAAGTATGCCCCAAAGTTGATTGACAGTGTGCCAAAAAGGTTTTGAAAATTTAATGAACCGAAAATGGTAGGTCATACAGTAACGTTTACGTATACTTCCTTGACGTTCAGAGAATTGAGAAATGCAGTTAATTTTTAATCCTATAAAAAGCATCCTCTTTTGAACGTTTCGCGTTGACAATGTGTTAAAATCGCATGCAGGTTAAAAAACTGTTATTAACATCGACGAATGTGAAAGTTATTTGCAGCACCAAAACATACAACATTCTAACTTCTGCATGTGTTTATGAAAAGTTAGAAAAAACTGAAGTTCGCATCAAAAATGAATCATTCAACTTGCTCTTTGCGCTGGGTAAAGCAGAACATCTTCCGGCAGCACAATGGCTTTCTTAATTGATATGAAAACATCAGTATAAAAACGTATTATCGGTTATATCACTTCAATAAAACAATAGACAGAAACTGACATGACTTTCTTAAATATGGTGGAACCTGAAGTCGCAAACGATCAATCGGTACACTTTTCCCTGTTACCATATGTGAGTGTACTAATAGAAATAAAACCGACTATTCAAAAACGTCTGACAATGGCTGAAATAAATCACTCTAACATGCTTATACGTGATATAAGTAATTACTAATTTTTAAAATGGAACAAGTCATAATTGATGACAATTTGACCCACTCATTGTATCGTTTTAATTGATAAAGCTGTTAGTGTAATATCTACTGAACAGCTTCATTTTATCGGACACAGAAACGTCTGCGTTTAACAAAGCATAATAAACAAAACTGGCATTGCCATCTGTCGGACTACGGTTTTCTGATACATTTACATATTCTTAAGGGCGACTAACGAAACTGACAAATTTGTAAGCGCATGATGTGAAGTACTTTTGCACTCGTCATATAAGTCGGAAGGTGATGTCAGTTAAGTGATATCGCAATGAACATCTGGATTACACATCACATCACATCAAACCGTTGCAATAAGCAAAAAGTTACTCCAATTATTCTTGTCGCACTGTTGCCCCTTTTTACTCCAGTAGTTCAACTGATTCCTTTCTTAAAAATGTGGCAAACAATTTCCCTCACAAAAATCACCAAGTATTAGCTTGCCTACGTTAGCCAGTTCGCACTCAGTAGGTTTCGGTATCCCTTAGGGAAATCAAGTGCACCTAATTATGACGCAACAGGAAATATCACAACGGTTGCTTTGTGTATGACGAATGAAAAACTTTATTGATTTCATCCTAAATCTGGGATCTCACGACCAGTCTCGTCCTTACTTGGACACGTCGGGTGGAGATAGCCCGAATCGGGAATGGAACTGGCTACCTACGGCGATACGAGTCAACGCACTTATTCGCTCAAACACCAGTTCTGCGAAAATTGTTTGCGACGGAGGCGTTTTTATGAACTCGACGCATTACTCGTTTTTATTTCGTTGATGCGAATTGCCGAAGTGCATTACAAATAATATTTCGGAGTCTTACGATTGTGGACAGTGGAAACTACCAAATCACGGTGGGCTGTGTACGTCCACACTCAAAGAGTGAAAACAAGCTGTGAATCAGTGCTGGTTTCGTTTATTATACACGTTCATTCAAAGAAACTACTTTATGGAATCAGCATTTATAATTATCGGCAATAAACAGACAAATACTATTCACAGACACTACTGTAAGATAAGTGTTAAGTTTGAAAGAGACATAAATCAGAGTTTTCCAATTTTCCTAGCTCTGCTCGCTACATATCCTACAGTTCAAACTTTTGCAATCATAATTAATGTTACCGCGGTACCGATTTTCCCCTCATGGTCCAATAAAATGTGAACGCTCATTTATCGATCATAATGAACATATCGTGATGGATTGCAAAAATAAATCTGTCTGCTGGAATTGTTAGAATAATTTACAAATAATGTGACACAACTTTTATAATCTACTGTAAAGCTATACGAACACACTTCAATTGAATTTTAATTTTAGCAAAGCTTTCTAGAGAAGCAGGCGAGTCAGCAGTATGAATATGTTTGCCCAGTTGTAATGCTCAAACTCCTGGAAACGTAAAATCATAAAAGCAATGTCTGTGATATGTGTGTTATATTTGTAATTCTTCATTGTCCATATGTTTGGCAGCTCTCAAGTAAGGTTTCCAGATTGGTAGACCATAACAAGGCTGCTTACGACTTATATCCGTTGAAAATGTCACGTCCTATTTATTGAGACTCTCTGCCCTTTTATTAGTTATTCTGTCGTCCAGTATTTTCCAGGTCTTTTTCAAAACATTTCGGCAGCCGTGAATAAATAGTTGACAAATATGCGAAGAGATTTGCTTAGGGATTTAATCACTGCACAAAAAGGTAAGCCTCAAAGAACTTCAGCTAGATATCTAGGGTAACGCACCTGATAAACCACCAGCTTGAAAGCGTGTCATTCTTTGCAGAGTGACTCCCGCCTGCCCCAGGCTTTGAAGAAGAGTTGGGATTGCTAAGTGTTGTTTCTGAACGACTAAAACAATGTTCTTTTGAGAGGTAGCCGGTAGAGCTGGATGTAAAATGACTATCACGCAGCGACAAATGAAGTTGTGGCAAATATGACAGTGCATTTACCGTGAGGTTAGCGGTTTGCAGTAAAGCTACAATCACACAGTAATGTAAGTGGCTACGATGGTTTCGGAAATATACTTCTGACTGCGGAAGAGTTTCGGGATTCCTGTGAAGTCTAAGATGATCTCTGTATACTGTGTACACGAAATGAAATGAAGTCGTGATAAGCTATGCTCAATTCTGCTCTCGCTTCTAAACATTGTTTACCCGCTACAGTTTCCATCCATATGACTAATAGTGTTTTTTGCTGAGAGTATTCATTCTATCGCAAGCCTGATTTGAAGTAACCTAATAAATCAATTTATAAGTTGATTAAAAAATTGCAAAACTGTTGTTAGCACTGCAGATATATGCATAGGGGCTAGCGTCGAAATGACATAATCACTGATTATAAACCCAAGGTTTCTGTTAACTCCTGTTCGAGGTTTCATGATTTGTATGTGCAAACGTCAGAAAATAATCAATTAAGTTGAGAACATTCGGTAAAATTTATCGTGAGAGAAGAAACAAGACGTTTTGATTAGTTTTCAAGCAATATTTGAGAACACATTAAAGTTTGGGTAGACCATTTAATGGTCAGATCCCTACATAATTCTAAAACCGGTTACTAGTACAAGGGGATGTAGTTTTCACTGGCACAAGGACAAATAAAGCAACCTTTGTTAAAAAACTACGACCCATGCTAGGTGAATGAGTTCGTTGATCATGCGGATGTTTTGTAAACCGGCAAAAATTTAATACCTGTCGCATGCGTTACATAAGCAAATTGTGACATTTCCCTGACTGCTTTGCTAAACACTTCACTGTTAGATTGTAAAATTAACTACACTTATTCAGATGACATATTGATAGATGAGTTGGCGTGTGTATAGTCGTCAGACTTCCAAAACAGCACAGAGGCTGGATTCTCGTAATGTTGAAACTGATTTTACTCATTTCCACTTGGTGTGAAGTGAGCATGTCCTTGTAGATAGAACACTACTTTTGATAGGATTTTTTATTTTGAGGGCTAGCCTTTTGTTGCTTGTGTTGCGCAGCAAACTTTTTCTGCAACCCTATTTATGGATAAGTTGTGTGAATTTTTGGAAATCGTGAGGTGGTTGACTTGCCGTGTGCTAATTTGCCGTCCACCATTAGCGGATGACATAAAAATCGTTCGGGGTTTTTAACAGTCAAAATTATCGTTAATTGATTAGTGACTACAACTTTATCTAGTGTTGTGTTCCAGTCTACATCTCTTGACACAATGCAGTTCGTTACTTTGGATGACAGGTAATCGAAATCATTGAACCGTATAATAGGATCCATCACTTGAACTGATAAGAACGATCAAGTTTATTCATTCGGGATATACTGATAACTTCATTAGTGTGAAGACCAGTTGAATAAATGTTGTTTGCTGTGAAAGATAGATCATGTTATTTTTTGAATGTAATTAGAACAGATATTTCCCAAGATGAATTGAGCACACTACATACATCAGTACTTCCGACTGTCAATTAATTGTGTAAATACCATTATTTGTTAACAAGATGGTAAAAGTCAATTAGTTGAAAAATTAGGCTTACAGTGTAATAGTTACGTCCCTGCATTGGGTGTTTGTTGGAAAACAATAAATGTCTAGTGTTGGTTTGTGATGTAGCTTTGCGTGCGTATGAGCTTTCTTCCATATTGTTATTTTGTAAACAATAATGCACTGCGGTTATAGAGTAAATGTCGTTGGTATGGCGCTTTAATCCTTTTCGGTTGTGATGTTCTTACATTTCACGGCAGATTTTTCTCGTATACGCAAACATGTATTTAATCATACATATGTAATACTTCGAATAGATCTTTCGAAGAAATTGAAAAGTGAGTGTTCGCACGTAGGATTTTTAACCATGCGTAAACGCACACATTCATACAGCCTTATGAACGGTCACGTTGTTTCCAGAAATGAGTCATGATAGAGGAACTTGCAACTAATCAACATAATCGGTTAACTGTTTTGCAGGTATACTGATCTGCTATCACATTCTCTCATTTCTAACCATGAAATCCACCTAGGGCCCAGCATAATATAATGCACGCATTCTGAAGCATATTCCCGTTGACTACAGATTCACTGTTTCAATTGTAACTCCAATGCGATTAGGACCTAACTGATGCTATTACATCAATATTTGACATCAGTTACTGTGGCTGTCCAGCATTGCTTCTACACTTTTGTAGCGCACTGAATCCGCCAAAATGTTACCCCTGCCAGTAAATCCACAAAGATTCTTCAGATACTGTTAGTTTACATCATACTTTACGAAATACAGCTTTCGCAGTAACATGAGTGTGCACTCGCATATTGTGTAGACCTCGTTGTGGTCGATAGCCACTTGCCGATATAAAACTGTGCCCCCGAGCCACTGACTGTAAATGCCCTACGTGATTGCATTCCCAAACTGAAAAGTTTTCAAGAATGGCAGTAACAAATATGCTACAATCAATAGTCAACAATGGATCTGTTGGTATGATACAACGAAAAGAAATTGTACTATAAGCAACTTCTCATCTATATTAATGACCTAAATATAGTAAACGATGCAATTCTATTCACCTTATTACACTTTTCACTTAGTGTAACCTAAACTTACGCAAATTCTTGTTGTCGTTTATTCAGATAAGCACCAAAATATTTTGTAGTGAACCTGTTTTCCTTGGGACATAAAACTCGGCTTTAGGTCTCAAAAGTTCGGCTACATTTCCAGTGCAATAAAAACGTGAATAGTTGTGCAAACCGACTGCGTTTCGACGTGACATGAGCGTTTTCTTCGGCAAAAGTGTGAGGTAATGCCATTTTGGAAGTGAGAGAAATATTCTACAGTGCTTTATTACGACGTTTACTCAAACATGAATTAGCTTCAAAAGTATACTTGAGCTGAAAAGCAGCAGTCATATTACGTCCGACTGCATTATTTGTGCCGCTGCTTCATGCAGTTGCGAATTAAGTTGACCACCACAATACGCTTATCACAAGCAATTCTGTATGTTGTATTGCATAACTGCATGTTGTGTAGATTACGTCGTACTAACATTAAGTGACTGCTTGCTAACCTGACTATTAAACGTCAATAATACTTTCAAATATATATCACAAGTGTGTGCTTGCCATAAACAAGCAGAAAACACAACTTATGGCTATACCAAAACTTATAACAAAATTTAGGAAAGCTTGATAGCAACAAGTGATTGAACTTTCTACATCAGTAGATGCTCCGATGCTTTGGAATACTATCAACCGGAAGTTTGGGTGAAGAGAGAATATTTTTCAAATGAAATCTGTTATACGTAACCGGCTGATGTGCTTCAGGAGTTTTAGAGTGTCTGCTGGATGTGTTGAGTTGATTCGTATGTGCTTGAAACCAATCGTTCGCGTGAATTTCGTGAAGCATATAGGAATCAACCTCAGAGATAAATAACCTCAGCCAGGGAGATCCTTCGAAACAACTTCAGGCGGATGTCTTTTCTTGCAACTCTGTAAGAATAAAGTTGTGATGTGACGTGTTTATGCCGATAAGGAAGAACGCGCGAGAAAAAGAACTCTGTCAAATGGATCTTACTGCCATCCTCAAGTGAGTCACATATATGGACGTATGAAAAAACGAATTGGTACAACAGGGGGAGAATAAAAACGAAATACCAAATATATGATGCCAACCTGTCCACTAAAACTGTGTCAATCTCACCAACACATGTGAATAAATTGGCTTACAAAATTGCACTGATCAACAGGTTGCCATTTCATGAATTTGGGTGAAAGAGATGTTGCTATATGCCTCATTACACCAGGTGCTTAATGTGAAGCGAGGTAGTTTCCGGTTTTTAACTGATGACCGACGATGTAACACTGTAGAAATGGTTTCTGCGCTGCCTCGCTGGTCGGTCTGAAACATGTCTGACTATTCTTGTTAATAACTTACTCCTGTGTGTGTGTGCATGCTAACCAGTAACGGCAATGAGGTATAACTCATGTGAAAGACTGGACCATCCTGGGGGCGTCTTCTCATTCACGGCAGCGACGGTCATCTGGTCTTATTGAGAATAGTCGGTCCGTTTACATTATAAATCTTGTTAATTACTGAGATGAGACTTTCGGTGTTCCAATCATGTGAACTGTCTCGTTGTCGACAGGTGATGAAAAATAGGCCTTTTAAAGTGAAGGACGTTTCCGCTTAACTACTGCCATATTCCGATTAAGGAAGTCAACGGGACAATAACCCGATCACAAGTTTTCTCTCTTTATCAGTTTTATCCCGAGGCAGAAGACAACCAGATTTCAACAAGACTTGCTTTCGAGCAATTAGTTTAAGACGTATGGAATGCAAATGTCATTCTGTTAATGCTAGCATTTTGGTACCACGAACCTCGAACGGTCAATGTAACTATTCACCTGTGTAGCGCGCCCGAATAAGTCCAGCAGTAAATTTTTTCTGACCCTCCTGTATTGGACATATTATTGTGGAGAAAGTAGAATTTATTTCGAACCCCATGAATCTCGCTTACTGTATAACGTAACTGAGACATTGTCAAAATATCTCTTATAGAATGTAATTCTTGTTGTGTCACTTGCTGCCTCATAAAATGGTTAACATTCTAACAGCGGCAAGCGATGATGCACAGGTAGTTCCAGGGGTTGCATTATCGATGTTAAAAATCTATATAGTGAAAGTAATATCTCACAATTTACTGCACAGCGAACTCATAAGGCTAATGTAGTCTACTATTATGAGAAACTAAAGTCTGGACACGATAAAAACACCATGAAGACAACTGTTACGAGTAAAGAAGCATTCATAAATGAAAACTGATTTTTCAAAAGGCCATTAGACATACTACTTGTTCTTTTGTAAACCTGTTGCTTCTACGCTTTTAAAACGTTCGACGTATGCAGCCAACCACAGAAAAAATAGTAAGTTTCCGTTTGATTAACCTGATAAACATAAGTACATACTGTACAAAAAGATTTATGACTTGATAGAAAAGTACATTGCAGCAAATCAGCTTTTGTTATAACCAACAGATCTTGCGGTGTGCACTGTTCAACATTTCCACATTGTCTTTAATGTGCAAGCTTTATAGCTCATCATAAATATAAGTTAAAGAAGGGTTCGTGGTAGAATGAATAAATTATATTCGACATGTCTGTCATTACGAATCAATCAGTTTTCAAGTTTGATAGCCAGTATTGAACGAAATGTGATGTTGAGAGATAACGGGAAATTTAGGTTATATTGTTTTCTAGTCTATGATACAAGTCGACTCTCACGACAACTAATCAAGATTAGCAATAATGCACACTTCTGCCAGTTAGTGAAATTTCAGCCGGGCCTTCACAATCTTTTCAATTGTTGATTAAGGACAATGTGTAAATGGATGTGTTATTTATAATACCCTTAGTGAACAGACATCAAGCACTATAGATTAAACAGACATCATTTACCGTTTTGTGGAATTAGCCTACGAGAAGCATACTTGACTTACGAAGAACTTCTGAACTACCACGCATGTGATAATAACAGTCAACTCAACATTCGTAAGTTAATACCCCCCAGGTATTGCCTCGGTTGACGTAAAAACGTAGGACTCTACACAAACGTTTACTGGACATTCATTGAATGTGGTTTAGACTATATTGCTTGGTTTGCTCCTGGACCAATAAATAAAGACGTCCATACTTTTAGTAATTTATCTCCTTGTCTAAATTAGTTACTTGCACCCAGTTGTGCAAAACAAGGCCCTGAAGATGTTTAATATCCACATGTGTTCAGTGTGGCACAATTTAAAATGATCGTTCGGTGCATAATGAATAATACACACTTCAGTAGCGTTCCATTCGAAGTGGTATCTTGGTATTTTATGAAAACAAACGTGAACCGTGAGGTTCATAATGACGGGGGTATAAAGATAACGCAGATTTCATTATATCCGAACTTTCTTCAAACTGGAGTATATGTGAAGATATTTCGTTTAGCTCTCTTCCTTCAGTTTTGAATATCCATAAAAAAGAGAAGCATTTTTGTATTTGTTTATAAGATGAATAGTTGACTCGAGTACAAACATTCCTCTTGAAAACAGTGTTACAAACATTGACCGAGAGTAAGCAATTCTCTTCGTTTTTCTAATGTGCATTGTTTGGGCGCCCACCCTGTTACCGTCCCAGGACGCCTCCGTCTTGAGAAACTGTTCAAATCGGCTGAGACTTTTTATAGCGCTAGGCACACGTGAGGACCTAACTCTTTTCCATGATGTGGTGGAATATGTCAACATTATGTACCCTATACATAATTTGAAATTGTCGTTCTAATTGCATACGTTTCGTAGCGGAACAAAGGCCTATATTCTGAACGCGTCCTTTGGCTTGCCTTGAGAGCTAGTACGAGACAGTCGAGATACTATTCGGGCCCGAGATTTCCGTGTTAATATTTACCGGGACGACAATCTGAATTTGCCAAGCGAATTACAATAGCTAGGACGAACCAGCGTACCCTTTAGAAGGGTTTACAACATGCATGTTGTGGTCATTCAAATAAACGTACTGATGACCAGAAGTGTTCTGTGTGACTCACAAACTCATAAGGTTTCCCTATAGAATCAGAATAAGTAGTAGTTTTCACGCTGTGTACCATGAAAAAGGATAAATGACTGAAATACTCATGGGTTTCCAGCGGACCAAAATACTTAGACGTCAAAGGACTAAATTTACAGACACGGTCGACTCACGCTAGTGAAGCAGCCTAAATATCTACGTGAACGCAAGACGATTTCACTTTAACGAAACAACTAATCCAGGATAACATGCGAGACTAGCCTTTGTGGGCTGACGATCGACTTTCAAACCGAAATATCCAGCTTAAATTTAAGTTGAAATAAATTACCAGTAGCAATTTCTGTATAATGTGGGCAGCGATTTTGACCCGGATGAGTTAATATGGGCTCGAAACCTGTGACACAAGGTAATGTGACCAAAGTGAAACAACTGTTAGAAAACAGTCCGCCACAGATATCACGTCGAACAACTGTCCAAAGTCAACCGTGAGAGAAAAACATTAAACAAGTAAATCGGAATTCAGAACAGCGATATGATACATTAACCGACGACGAAGATGTAGTTTTAACGGTAGCAATGTGCGCATTACGTATGTAACAAGAAAATCACAACATGGATGTTAGTAGCAAACGCTCAGAAACGAAAGTGTAAAGTGGGAAAAAGACCCGAAATCTTGAAGCAAAAATTACCAAATAAAATCAAGTAGATGAAATACGATACGCAATACAGTCAGCTGTAAACCTTGTTGAACAGAGAACGTAAATATTAACTCTAACCAATGCAAGTGAGGGATGTGAAAGTATCAACTACACACGCTAGCAGACTGATTTCAGCGCATAATGAAACCGATAGAGTAATAGGTAGCAAATACTTTGTGAAGCAAGAGATATAATGTGGAAGTCGCCTAAAATACAAATCAGGTAGCATAAGCAAGCTTGTGAGAAACAACGCAAAAATATACAATTCATAATCTGATTCGAGGGTTCTGACCAGTCCAAATAACATAACTTGTATACCGTGGAATGATGATAGTTTTCTTTTCAGTAATCACGAATATTGCGTTTTACAATTTGCGTCATATTTGAAATACAGCGAAGAAACAGAAGGAAGATCGTGAGTCTAATGGTCACACAAAAAAATATGTAAATTACGCATATCTGTAGGGCAGAAAATAGAAGTATGCAAATTTGCGCGAATTGTTCAGAATATGAAAAAATGAAAAATAGCAACCGCATGAGTGAAGCCCAATAAGACCGAAAACATTAAGGAACACAAGCGCTAGCAATGACGATAAAACACAACAATGTAGTGTATTATGATGACTACAAAAAAGAAACAAACATTGAACCCCGAATTAAAGGAAACGAGTAACATTATTTCACAGCTTAACAGCTTTTCAACATGGCAGCACAAATAACCATAAGTCGCCATTAGACGAAAGGTTGTACATCACTTATGCCTGCTCCCGCAAATCACCTTTACATGTACACAGTTGAAACTCGAACGTAAACAGAGATGTAATGGATTGGAAACGAGAGATTCCATCCAGAAACTTGCATCAATCAGGTGCGTTTTCAATTTCTGTGATGCGTAAATTTGCAAGAAATTGGTGGCCATATAAGGTGAGGATCACGCTTGTTTCAGTCATGCGGAATTCAAAACAAAAATTCCGCAAATAGAAAAATAAAAAAATATTTGAACAAATGAAAGGTAAAGTGAGCGACGCATGTTTCTACCATAGTAAATCAAGAAACTGAATAGAAAAGAGAGCGAGCACGAACAAAAATAAGGGAGCAAGATGGATGATAATCGTACAGCTTCAAAGGACGTCAGTGCGAGAAAGAACAGGTAAAACAAAAAGGACCGAATAAAAGAGTAAACTTCAGACAGATACAAGTGTGAAGGTAAAAAATATAACCTACGACGAATGGTTTATTCCATTTGTCAAATACACGAAAGTGAGGCAAACTGATATTGGATTACCAGTGTTCACCTCGATTGCTCACTAGTCTCTTAAGGTTTCCAGACAAACACTCACAGGATTCTTAACGATAACATTAAGAATTCAGGTGCTGGATGGTAGGAATCGAAGTAGTATTTCTCATGTAATATTTAATGTTATCGAACATGTTGCGTTCGACGCCGCAGTATAGACCGGAGTTTGGTTGAACAGAAATGTGGAGACAACATCGCTGGTTACTTTATTTCATCACACCGAGCTATCCTCATGTGTATTGTTTTCTTGTAATCAGAAGGGCTACCTTTTATTTCCATTCCACTAAATTCCTGTAATCCACATGTCATCCATTGCTCTAACCATGCTGGCTTCTTAAGATGTTTGATTTGAGTAAATTAAAACTATCTAATTTCTACTATTCTGGGACTGCCTTTACCTTCGTGAATACGGGGATAAGCTTTTCCCTGATGTCAATATAATCGCAACTCTTCTGGTTAACGTACGTACACGTTTTACGCGCCTTACAGAAATAACTTCTGCAAATCGAAGTAAGTCAGTCGTAATTTTCCTGTGTTTTACGCTAGTCAACGAAGTACCTCCGTTTTGGCTTTTCACTCAACTCGACATCTATGTTCTGATTTCGTGACAGCACTTCGTCGTTTCATAATAGCACATATTTGTATCGGTTTGTATTTCATTTCATAACAAATGCACAATTGATTCTCCTTCTTGAATGTTACTTGTTGGTTCTTACATCGCTTACGAATTGTCATCTTTTCTAACACACGCACTTAATTTATGCATTGCGACAGGGAATACTTGTATTTGGCTTTGTACTCCAAATCACATTTTGCTAATGTTACATTCAGTTACATCTAGTATTACATCTAGTGTTCCACACAATGGAATTATGTTGATCGATTCCTCAAATATCACCGTCTAAATCTCGCATGTGTGATACTGAAATGTTCGTAAATTCTGTTTAGCTCGAAAGGAAGTTCAATTAAACCTGACCGGTTTTAGTCAGCTTGTCTGCTGTCGCGCACGCTTAACTTCAGGAGCTGTTGACTGTCCAGCACATTTTGAACTGCAATGGCTTGGTGGAATGTTACGAGCAGTCCTTAGTGGTTTCTCAGGCAATGCGTGTGAATGGATTATTAGATGGATTCTACATTGTGCCCTAGAGGAACAAGGAGTTCAAACTACAGACGTACACCTTTTACTCTCATTCTTCACAAAGAGAATCTAATTCACTCCATTCAGTGGTCAAACTTCACGGACTTCCACCACATACTCCGGTGTTTTAAACGACGTAATCCTGTCCATATTCTGCTCTATTTTTTACTTCCTCCATGATCGTGAATATTCACACACTTGTAATCGAATATGCAAATCGTGTACTGTTGTGTGGCAAAACCCCATCTTGACACCAAATTTGACTCCGCTAAACCAGTTGAAATTAATCCGAGCGAGAAAACTGGTCAGCATCTTGTAGTTTGTATCCAAACTTACGTGCGAAATTGTTACTATTTCGTTTTCCTTATGTTAAGCGATCAATCTACGCGGGACACCTTATGCACACCACTGTTTTCGTGATTATCAATCCTTCACCCCAGCTGCTTTGTAAAAAATATCCGATGATTACATTGTGTAACATGACATGGTAGTTTCATGCTACTGATGATTCCACCAAAGGCTGGAAAGTCGCGTTTTGTCTACGGCGCTCAAGTTCTCCCTTCTTAATCTCCGCTTTGGTTATTCGAGTTAATGGGGCTTGTCTGATTATCCACTGGATGTGTCACATGAATTTCACTTTCCCTTGTTCGTGGTGGTAAAACTTTGTGCATGTTACCAAATCCAAGTTATCTGTCACTCTGCAGTGAACAATTCACTGTTCCCACTGTTTCTAATAAGTTCACAACGTGCAAATCTGAAACAATAAAAATATTCTCTCGAGCAACATAACGTTATACTTGAGTCAGCGTTTTTATGCTACTTAGACTCGATCAGAGTGCAAACGTTTAGTTGCACATACCTAGTCTTACTCTCTATCCTTTGAGGAGAATTTCGTCCGTTCTTCATACGAACTCAGAATACTTATATTTGAATAAATTTAGAATTAAATTAACGGAAACTTTCACAACTGATAAACCAGCAGCACCTATCTTGGCACTCTCATCAAGTTTATCGATCATACTTATTATTTTATTTCTGAAACAACTGTTTCACGTTTGCAACTTTGGATACAACAGACAAAAGGATGACACGACACGATTTATGTTCGAACAGATTTTGTTGCATCCCCACTGATGTCTACGGCAAACGAGTTCAATATAAAAAAATTCAAACCACAAGGCTACTAAGAAAGGCCAGGGTTGAAAACCAGTTCGAGTTTCACCAAAGCAGCATGAACATCACAAACGGCTCTTTTCATATTTAGAAATGAAGCGGCTATGTCGGAATGCGATGGTCTTGGCATATTTTGCGTCCGAATAAATTTAGCCAGTCGTTCAACACTGTCTGAAAGTGACAATGTAATAAGACAGAACATATACACACATCGTGCAGGGCACGATAAAATATCGACTGGGCATGACTAAAGGCAGAATATGAGGATTTGTTTGAAACTTCTTGATATGACACTTTGAATCAGGTTGATTTGAGTGTATGATTACAAATTTTGAGCTAGAGTGATCAGTCTCATTTTAACTGATTAGTACACTGGAATGAGGCGAACTGGTATTGGATTACCAGTGTTTAGCTTGATTGCTCACTAGTCTCTTAAGGTTTCCAAACAAACACTCAGAGGATTCGTACTGATAACATCACGAATGTGATGTCGATATAATTGCTACTTTTCTGGTTAACTTTCATACACGTTTTACGTGCCTTACAGAAATAACTTCTGCAAATCGAAGTAAGTCAGTCGTAATTTTCCTGTGTTTTACGCTAGTCAACGAAGTACCTCCGTTTTGGCTTTTCACTCAACTCGACATCTATGTTCTGATTTCGTGACAGCACTTCGTCGTTTCATAGTAGCACATATTTGTATCGGTTTGTATTTCATTTCATAACAAATGCACAATTGATTCTCCTTCTTGAATGTTACTTGTTGGTTCCTACATCGCTTACGAATTGTCATCTTTCTTAACACACGCACTTACTTTATGCATTGCGACAGGGACTACTTGTATTTTGCATTGTGCACCAAGTCATATTTTGCTGGTGGACTATCATTGTTGTTTAGTTAGTGAAAGTTGAAATAATAAGACTGTTCGCCTTCTACTGATATCCGCTTTGATTCGAACAAAGCATGTAAAATTATGATGACGTTTATTTTTTTTGCAACCAGCTCTATGGTTATTTCGACACTGCACTCGTAGGAATTCTCCAATTCCTATTCCTATCTTTCCTTGCTTCCGTATTTTTTGTTAGGTTTGTTACTTTTTTCCATTGTTTCTTTTCCAAGTAATGCGAATTCTCTATCACTCAAATTGTTAAACGTTGTGTTGTAGTTAAAAATTTCAAGAATTCTCGTATGTCACAAAATTGATTGCTATCATAAGAGATGCTTGATCTTCACTTATACATTTGTATTTGCGTATTCAATCTGATTCCTTATGACACGTGTTTGCTTATATACTCACTTTTGGTTTTTACGTTGACTCTTGTTCGAAGCTCCTTCTCGTTAGTCGAGAGTCGCACGTCACTCGTCAATGATATATATTCCCGTTAATGGTGGCATTTATACTCCGATTGAGATTACACAATAGCCATTTGACCTCTTCTCTATTTAGAGATTATCAAATAATTGTGGAAAAAATTATTCCATTTGTTTGAGTTTTGATCTCACTGATTGTCTCTTGAAAGCATTTTACAAAACGCTTTTTTCTCTGTTAATCCCGGCCTGCAGCCAAGCGCGAATTGCGAATTTTCGCATTAAGTCAAACGGACTTTTATTTCTTCAACTTCTTACAGTGATCAGGTGGCGTGCATTTTTCACACGCAAATTTTTATTCCGGTTAGTTATCAGAACTCGGTCTTATACAGTTTAATGGTAATAGCCAACTGGCCAATATCGGTAGGTGTGAATGTCTAACTGGAATTCATATACCCGCCTTATCGAGTATGTCCACCGTTGGTAAGCTCTAACACACGCAAAATTGGAGCCTTCGGGCAGTTTTTACAAATGGCGTGCATTCAAGACATTGACGCAATATAGTTACTCACTTATAGTCAACGGTGGAATTAAATATGTTCACGCCGTCATAGTGTACATTTACATGCTTTTGTTGGTCTTAATTAATACGATGCAAACCCTTGAGATTCAATGAAATGTGGTTGCTGGTAGGGATAACGCATTTCTACGCGATCTGCTGCTTTTAACAATGGTGGTTTGATAACGGTTAGTTAAATCTGAGACATATTTGAATGGACAAATCCATCTTGGACATATAACTGCTTTGATGGCGCTCATGAAGAAATGCTACGCGTTCAAAATTTGCAGCTTGTATTCAAAATCTGTTATGAGAGAAAGAACAGTCACGTACATGGCGAGGTGTCAAGACATCGGGTTAGCCGTGAACTGTTGCGAAACATTGAGGATTTCTGTTATCTTCATGTCAAACACTGTTCAGGTACATATGTTACCGTAATGTACTGAATTATGATAAGATAAACCATTCAAACCGCATTTATTCATTTATTCGTTTGGGTGGTTGATCATATGTGCACTTTCACTCATCACGTAAATTGGTGAGCCGTTTATGTAAGTGTGTTTTCTGCAGAGACTGAAGCCAACTTTGGTTTTCCCTTAACTTACAACATAAAGTGAAAGGAACATACGAACACCGTGAGTGGAATATTGATTCGTTTACCAAAGTGCATGTACAGGTCATGAAAATAAGTGGTGTAAACATTTATTGTTGAACTTATGATTCATTAAGTTTATACTGGTCAGAGGCTGCTTATCGTTTCTTATCGAATAAGCGCTGTTATATTACTCATACTTTCAACTATGGTTGTTATCTGTAATATTAGTTGAGCACATTTTATGATGCTTTTAGAAAATATTATAAAAGTACCTCTCAGCCAGTTTAGGGACTGTGCATCCATATTGTGCACCTTGAATAATGATTCTAAAAGTCATCGCTATAAAAATTGTGAGACCGTAATTGCGTCTACATTCAAAGCATTCACAGAACACGACAAATTGCGATAAATATTTTGATAAACCACGAATAGGTGCAACACAAAACAGTCAATGATAATTAATCAGTCAAATTCTTATTTCATTCGATTTCGCCTACGATATCCATTCGTCCCTTGCTGAATCAACGTATGTCTTGTCGGTTGTTAGGCATGCATACACGCACAACGGTTGAAGGTTGTAACTTTAGACTGTATGTGTAACGTTTGAATAATCTGCTTGAAAGCAGTAAAAACTTGAACATTGCTGTAAATTATATGGATTACACAAATACTTCAGAATGTTGTGTAGATATTTCAGGAACGCTTATTTACGAAGAAAACAGTCCGTTTGACGTACGCTGAGTTAATAATGACATTTCTTAATCAGGTTGAATAATGTTAGTGCAAATCAGTGCTAAACTCTCATCGTGATTACACTGAAAGCCTCACATACACACTGAAAATATACTCCTGCTTCATTGGTTGGCCCACAGATCTGAGACTAGTATGAACAGTTTTAATAATTTTAATATGAAAGTTAAATGAATCTTTCAATTTCAAAACATTTTACTCGGATTGATTAGATATATCATAATAGAAAATAACAACACGGTATTTCAAAACAACAAACAAAAATGAAACTTTGAGACAGCGTATCCTAGCATAGGACTGGCATAGTTTTCGAACCTTGATATGTCTTAATTTCATCGTCGGCCCAAGGTGTTCCACCCCAAAAATTACTGAACTACACCTCATACGTCACGGTAAGTATCAGGCCTCGTTGAAAAGTCTACACGTCCCGTTTTGTGATTAGTTTTTTCACGTTTTGCAATTCATCCTCCGTGAAAACTGCATTAAGAAAATGAACAGATGTATGGCAAACCAAAAATCGCGACAGATTTCGTCCCCAGAATGTCATCAAGTCTGATGGCGTTTCATACCATGATGTCAAATAAAACGCATTCTCATCCTCCAATCACTGGACATACAAGCCGTTTTCGTCGTCATGGGGTTTGTTTTTATTGTCTGCACTCACAATGGACAGTCAGTCGAAGAAGGCAGTATAGCATAACCTTCGAACGTTCCAGATTTGCGAATAATACCTGTTTTGTTGATGGAAAAGAGTTGCACAGCACAATTTTAATGGTTGAAAAAAATTAAGGAATGTGCTTCACCAAGAGCACAATTTCACAAAAGAGCAATTCTTCCAAAAACTCACACTGAAGCTCGCTACATATGTACACCTACTGGCGTTTGTGAGTCGGACATCAGGGTGGCTTAAAACATTTTTTGCAGAGGTGTGCTGTCAAGTTGCGTCAACCAGACGAAACGTGTTATAGTTCCATCCGATTCAGGAAAGACTTTAGAGTTTCAGCTTCGTTCGCTAGGGACAGTGATCTAGCAATGAATGATTGCAAATTGAACATCACTCACAATTGATCGCAGCTGTCGCATTCCCATAGACTTTCAGTCGGCCCCTTTCGAAAAGAAGCACTAGACTCGAGTTTCGCTCTCATTAGAGCTCGTCAGTAGTGCATATCATCGCCACTGCCGGGACTT
>LUCH01000107.1:273547-290262 GCA_013368495.1 Paragonimus heterotremus | reverse complement strand
GGGAATGCGACAGCTGCGATCAATTGTGAGTGATGTTCAATTTGAAATTAACGAAATCCCCGATTACTCATCAGTAATGAATGATTGGTTATATGAGGCAGTTTTTGATTGATGAGATGATGTATTTTGAGGTGAGTTCACTAGGATTCTTCTCAGTGTTGCCAGTCTGCGTTTGACTTGGTATGATTTGGACCCTACCATGGCCAATTACACCAAGCACCAGATTTAACGGATTCCAGAGCGACACTTACGAGATGATATATTTTACTATAATGCTCTGCAACTTCTCTTGAGAGTGGTACTAACCTTTTGATGTGCTATCTTGGCTACACAACTTTCAGACTAACCCAAACTGTTTGTCTGGCGATTGGTTCGACTGTCCACTTGCAGAAAGATTACGGTCGTTCACGTAGAAATATACGGTCTACGTGTGTTCAGCAGAAATAATAACAGTGGATAAAGCAGAACGCAGTTCGAAATATATTAGTGTCATATTTATATATGCTGTATAATTGACTTATAGATAAAAGCCTCTTGACCGACCGTAAGTCATTTCCGTTCAACCCCCGCGATCTTCGCGAAGATTGAAACAGACGTTGCAGTAGTAGCAGAATTAAAAGAATTGAACTGGCACTGCATACTTTGCTGCAGGCCACGTTGGATTCAAGTAAACAAACTAAGCCCTCTTTTGATCTAATGTTACTTCAAGCTACTCATGTAGTACGAATCAGTTTTCGCACATGTAATGTAACTATTAGGAAGCAGAGTAGACAAACCATTTTTTCATTTGACCGCTTTATGTACAGTTTGTCTGGCGATATCGAAACTGAAACGATAGCAAAACTGAGGATGACTGCACACGAATAAGCAATTTGTAATGTGAACAAAAATATGCGAAAGATGAACTGAGACATTGCAAAAATGGAATGGAAACTGACCAAATGAGGACGTTAACCATCGAAATTGCCTCCAACCTTACTTTCCATTGAAGCCTGAGTCGAACCACAACTAGTTTACAGTCTATTAATTGTCGGCAGACATACGATTTCATGTTAACTATTCTGAACAGACGTCAGTCAGTCGTTTGACATAATACTACCAAAAAATCAAGCTCATTGACCGATTTATCACTTCTGTCAGCTTCTTTTGAACGCCGTCTGAGCTAGTTGAACTACGTTATGCAAAATCCAATCGTGTGTGTTTACTTTTGGCGGCCAGTTAATACAAAAGACTAGACCTAATAAAAAGATGAACGCAGAACAATGGGGATTCGGACTACGCTTGCACCGTAGTTGGTTTCCCGTTAACCCAAACATCCCTTAAAACAACAGGTAATTATAAATCGCCGATGCTAAAGACATTTCGCAGGCAAAATATTATGGCATAGTCAGTAGTAATGGAGTATTTCAAACTGTTATTTATTTACCGGAGATTAGCCTAGGAGTAGAGTATCACCCAGCTTCCTGGTATTGAAAACGGTTTTACCGTTCGACACATGATGTACCAGAAATTCCCAGTCATTAGGACGTCAAAATGAAATGCTACATATAGAACAACGTTTATTTCTCACATATGTGCAGTTGCAGCTTCAAAAACCGACCGTAAGTCTTCTGCCACATGGAATGAAATAGGCTTATACGTTATATCAACTGAACAATAAGGGCAAGGGAGTTTATTAAATGTGTACATAACATTGATAACATACCTCTCATATTATTAAGCAAGTAGTGATGCCGGTTGAAACTAAATTAATTATTTAAGCTGACTCAACTAGCTTTCGAACAATAAATACACGCGGAATTCATAGAATGCGTTGTATATTTTTTTTATTCAGAAATGCACCTAAGTCGTCATGTTCAGACCGCCGTGACAAGAATAATACACAACATCGCTAAAGAGCTTCAAGCAAATAAAGTGACACAGTTTTAAAAAAAACATGTTCAGCATCAAGTTGTAACATCTTTCAAGTAACTAGTACGTTACTTTGTTTGGATGTGAGAAGTTCAACTCGTAAGCAGTTTCAGCAATCCAAATGAGCAATTAGCTAAAACATTTCTCACTTCTCTTTATGCGCTTTCCTTATTTATTAAACAGATTGTCATTCAGTATACTCATTACATAGACGATTACTCCAACTGTGAAACAAGCATGAGACTAACATGACCCACAGTTATCACTGTTCATCGTTTATATGATTGAGAAATGCAATTGTTAATATTTCATAGAAGTGCTGCTTGTAAAGTAAACTTATGAGTATAGAACTTGCTTTAACCTGTAGGCCCTATTTAGGCGTTTCCTTTTTCTCCGTTAACATCAACGGAATGCTAACTACCGTAGTTGCTGATAATTTCAGTGGTTAGTTAGATCATGCAAGTAATTAGCAGCTATTCAGAACCTGCTCACAGGATACTAAGGACTGGTTTGCAGGAATCAGGTTTTATATTCTCTTTAAACTGATGTTTGGAGATTGTTGAGTTGAATTCACTAGGACCATTCGAATTACACAATACTGAGTTCGCTGCACAGCTGCTTCGGCATACGTAGTAGACAATATTTGGAGAAAGTACCAGGTGTTAAACAAGGACGAGACCAATAAACTGCAGTGAACATAACAATCACAGCAGCATCTGCAAATGAACAGTGGCCGAGCGAAATGAGCTTGACACACGTTTCTTCCAAAAGTGAGGGCTGTAACAATGAAATATTCTTGAAGGTACTCATCGAAGATAAAGAAAAGTAGTCACCTAAAGCGACAGTGATTCGTGCGAATGAACATAAAGCAGTTGTCATCCTGGAACCTGTGAATTTATCTATGATGAACACAATTATTAAACCCGGATATTTTTGCAGCTTGTAGCTGTAAGAATATATGCCTAATCAACTGTCAATCACAACCTTATGAATTCGTAACTTATTTTGATTCTGCTTCGTTTGACACGAGTTCCGCCAAAATTAGATAATGTTAAATTAGACTGCAATTAATCAAAACTGCTCATTTTTAAACATTAAATGTATTCATGATAACAGCAGCAATCACAAACAATATTCAGGTGCAAAATCTGGCCATATGATTTAATATTCAGCACATTCGAAACAACTCCATTACAACGTCCGTCAGATGAATCGATGTGGTTATTTACTAGGACTGTTCTGAAACCCCTTAAAGTTTACCAAAATACTGAAACAACTTATCACCGGTAGTGTATAAGTAATGTCTGATTTGTTCGTTACTGTTGACAGAGATCGACTATTTTGGCTAAATGTCTCTAAATTAAATTGGCGAAGGCATTTCAAAGTATTCTAAATTATATGAACAACGAAAGCTAACGGACTGATGACTTTAATTCTATCTGACGTCTCAGCGGTGTAAAACAGCGTAATTTTACTATCCAAGATGTTCCGTTGCTGTGCCTCAATTTGGGCATGAATATCAACACCGAGCAATACTTTGACCTGTTGGGCTATCGCCTAAACCAAAAATGAAGATGAAAATAGGTCACATGTGCATCATACACTTTTTAGAAAGGTTCTATGAAACGACACGAATCATTAAGGGACCCAACCTGGTTGCAGCGTTTGATAATCCCTTTGTAATGATGTATCATGTTATATATCCTTCTACTTCCTTGCTTAAATCAACTCGATGTCTATGACAGAAGCTGGTAAGTCAAGCAATTTTATAAACTACAAAAAGTGGTTTTTGAAAGTGCGTTCTTGTTATCGGCGTTCCGCATAATCTTTGTAATCTCATCAACTTTGCGTTGATTGAAAAAGTAACAGTCGTCGCTGGATTCAGAGGGCTAGAAAAACTAACGCCTCAAATAATCTGATCAACTTCAAACTTGGGTGTCTTGCGCAGGATTCTTTCGTACAAAGGCATTTCAGTGAAATCTATAGTTGGCAACAAATGTACCCTGTCGACGTCTTTAACAGAAGCCTTATCATTCATTTTTAGTTTTCACCACCTAATGTAGACACATCCGGGTACAAGTGATCCAGGATTCATACGCGTATATTATATGGTCTCAAAAAACATTGGACTAATGAAATGGTTTTTGAATGTTTAACTTGAATGTTTCACGAATCTTTCATTCAACCCTACTGAATAAGTAACATTTGTTTCAAGTTCATTCTACCGGCTGAAATTTTATATGATGCCTTCGGAAAAGTATACTTTTCGAACTTAACGATGAATTATTTAGAAAGTTGTCCAGGGAAATGGAGGAAACACTGTGAGCTTTCAAAGATAAACTAGTTGTTGCTGATCGTTCACATGTCCACCCTGGGTGAATCCTCCGAATGATGAAAAGAAATGTAAATTTATGAACCACCACTAAATAAGTGCAACGCATTGGGAATGAGAAGATCAAGCTGACGATAAAACAAAAACAAGTTGATGAGCTGTATTGATAAAAAATCAAACAGTTGTACAGAAAGGTTTGTTTTTTGGAATACCTATAAATCCATGAAATTCACATATATGAAAAAAGCGTGACAAGGTGTTTGACAACGCGAGGCAAATTAGATAACTTAGTTTCAATGGAAGTATGGGCATTTTTTCCGAAAACACCGAATGTTCTGGAGATATTTTTGACAGTTTCTTAATGAAACACCTAAAAAAGTAGCTTATATCTGCATTGCACTACGCACAAGCAGTCATGAGTCCGAATAATAGGCTCTACTGGAAAAGTGAATTTCAAGCTGCATATCAATTAGCACGTTATAGTTAAGCAAGTGTGTCCCATTTTAACGCAAATACTATCAACCCTTACATGGTTCTGCGTTATTGCTTAACTGTTTCCCCATTAATAGTTTAACAGAACTCTATTTTTCAAGTGCTGACCATCACCACTTTCGCTCAAACCAGCTAATGAGAGTTCGACATGTTTATCCGCAGATACTGACAAGCACATACATAAAACGTAAAAGCATGGATATGTTTGAAGAAAGTATATGTGCACGCATATTCACATTTGCTGTATTAACGTTGATTTATATCCGAAAAAATGTTTACTCGGAGGGTGCTAGACATATGACGTTATATTATCTTGATTACTAGTGACAAATTAATATAAGAGCCATTTTCAACATTAAATAGAAATTATCAATTTGAAAACTGGTGAGTTGCGTGCAGTTGATGGGTGTCGATGAATTCTTCCACTGTTTGTGAGTAGAATAGTTGGTTTGAAATATTTACTGTATATGTGGATGAGTCCATGTGAGAAAAATATTCCGAATACTGATCTACTGATCAGTGTATTCATGTTATCTCGGCTATAAGCTAGCTGATTACTCTTCAGTTGTATAGTTTCAACACCCTGGATGAATTTCAGTAAAGTGTATTCGGCATTGTTGTAGTGAAACAATATGAACGCGAAACAGCTCAACTATAGGATGTGCGAATGGAACAGAAAATTATATCAACCAATAGCAAATAAAAGCGAACATACAAAATCAAAGTGCAAGACGCAAGTTAAAACCTGCACTCAAAGAAAACAACCTCAGGGAATGACGCAAATAACTGACGTAGACGCAACTGAAAAATCGCAATGAATGAAGATGTTACAATAAAGAAATGGTCTACATTTCGTTGGTATAACCGAGGCCAGAAAATTGGCAGCCCGCATGAAGTCTAAAAAATCAGGAAAGTGAGTTGCGGTACTTTAAAAAGAAAAAGCAAACGCTTCGAGCGGTAAGTTTGGGTGAATGCGGAAATTCGGCAGATAACAATATGGATCCTGGTGCAAAAACAGAGCAAAAAGCATAAAAAATAGAAAACTTTAGGCAGAAAATATCCCGCAAGCAAGAAGAAACAGGAAAAAACGAGAGACTGAAGTCACAAAGATACCAATAAGGAAACAGAACAAGAGGTGGAGCGTAAATGGAAACAGAGAAACGGAAAAGAAAGAAAAGTAGCGAATAGAGAGTTGGTAGGCGGCAAAAAGGTGTCGCGAGGTTCACAGTGATAAAATAATTAAAACATGGAGCATAAGCAAATTAATTATCATATAGTGAAAAAACCAGAAGCATGACTACACATGTAATACTGAATTGAAAGATATGCCATGCAAAAATTTATTTGGTGGATGGGACGAAAAGTCGTCAGAGTCTTAGCATTCGGGAAGTGTAAAGTCTGACTATGAATCCCGAAGTCATGTATGCGAATAACCGTTTAGTATATGTTCTCAGAAATCGCAAGTCTGGATGCAGGTGTGTGCATTCTATTGAATGTCAGTTGAATGACATTCATTCATTTAATAATGAAATCACCATTTCTATTTCTATTTCACTATAGCAATTTTGGATGAATGCTGTTTCCATAATGTTGTTAAAGACCGACAAACAAAACTTCCGTCTGATCAACCGATAGGAATGATATGCTATCAAAATAATCGGCACGCGTATTAAGTTGAGATCCGATGCTATCAAAGATTGTGAAGGCGTGTTTGCGGCGAGGGACGAATCCATGACTTAGTACATGGAAGAAAAGAACCCACACGCGTTTTCTATGAAACCCTGCATAACTTTTACAACACCAATTCAATTCAAACGAACGAAAGTAACGGTGACGTCTAACACAATTTATCGGTAGCGTGGGAAGCGATATGTTTGTAATGTAGTGAACAACAATATAAAGAAATGGGGTTTATATAGACCAGTACGGAGCATTCTGTAAAGAACCTCACAATAATCATGAACAGGCAAAACTGAAGTAATTATATAAGCAAAATAATGGTTTGCGGATATGCTGACGAAGTGACATGTACTCACAGAATGAGTACGAAAAATGGTTCGATTATGATGGCGTATCAGTTAGGCATTCGTTCGCTTTTCCCCTAATGCCAGCCAGCATTGCACATGCATTGCTAATTGTTCCTTATGAAATTTTTCGAAAGTATTTGGTCAATGACAGGGAACCATAGACGAATATGACAAACGCGACTATTCCACCAATTTATGTTGGGTGATGTATGTCATATTACAGAGCATAATGAAAACGAAACCACGTTTTGTCAATGATTCCTCTTGGTCACTTATACTGGAAGTCATAATGCACTCCCGGAGTACTTTGTATATCTGTGCGGCATCACTTGTGTTCGACCTAATCGCACATTTCTCATCTAGGGTACACGGTGATTTATTTTCGTGGACAATTCAAATGAAATTATTGAGTTAAAGACAATTGTGTATTGGACATGCTTGCGGGTGGGCGGATAATTATGGATATACTTCGCATGTGCCACATTCTAACATTCACTCCTCCCTTTCGCCTAAAAGAGACGAAAATTTTGATGGAGGGTAATTTGAACAGTTTACAATCTATGAATCCCAAGTGTATATTTACATTTGTATTTGAAATCCGACGTGTGGTTGTACACTTATTTCCGCGGTATTGTAGCATTTCAGTGCATGACTTTCAGGGGAGCTTTTTCCAGTCTTTCAAGTTCCGTTGAATTAGTTGCCACGCGCTCTGTGGATCTCAATTATTTGTTTCGCTCCACTCGACCATTTGACTACAAGATGGATTGAGTCGTTACTACTCCTGAATGAAGCGCAAGGGCAGTAACATTACACTCATAAATATGTTTTCATATAACCTGACATAGTTTTAAATAACCTAACTTCAATCTACTCCCTGGTTTGTTTCATCTTTCCGCCTGTTTGTCATTTTTTCCTTCACGTTCATTGTGCTCTCCGTTTCTTCATTTTTTTCCTGCACATTTTGCTTTCATTTTTCATTTCGATTTTTCGTTGGTTGGTTTCTTTCACCAACCTTCTTTCATTCTCCATTGGTGCGATTTCTTTTTTTCTTATGTCGTTTTGCTCGTGCATTTCTTTGTTGCAGGTTTCTCTCAACTTCCTTTGGGTTATTCATTTTCGATACATTTGTCCATTTTATTTGATCATTTCCACTCTGTGCTCACGTTTGATATTGCTTATTAGCTTTGCGTTTACATGGTCGCTCTTTTTCAGTGTGGCCTCAGTAATTTTGGAGGTGATCTGTCAGCTAATTTGTTTGGAATCGAATTCTTGCGGTGTAGCCGATTCTGTGAGGAACAGGCCTTTCACTATCAACGATTTCCCCTAAAAACTTAGGGGATTATTTATTTTTAACGCAACCGTTTTTGTTGAATTTAAGAAAATGCTTTTGCTTTCTCAGTTTGCACTTTCAGCAATATTTCTCTTGGGAAAAGCTTGGTCATTGATTTATGCAACTGTCAATCTAACTGGTTTTGTTTGTTGAATATTGTTAATACTGGAGTTTAGTACTTCTTTGTCAACGACGTCCACGGCTTTAGTTTTTGAAGTGCAAAAATATTTTTTTTACAAAATAGTTGAGATAACTTTAGTCCCCGGTAAATTACTATTATAAAAATGCCTGCCGGTTGTACTGCAAAACACACATGTTTGGGTTTACTGTTTACATCAACATCATCAGTTACATACACAGCATCACACCAGCGTTTCTCGGTTACACTTAACTGCCACGTAACAATGAAGCGAAAAACAATTTGCTCTAGAGAGAGTAGGATACAATATCTATGTCAAAATTACCCACACTTATATTCCAGAACTCAGGATCGTGCCGCCTATGTCCTGAAGCAAAACAACTAATCTGTAGGTGAAGTAATGACGTCACCAGCAGTATACCCTATTTACAGCTGTAACCGCTAGGTGTCATTGTGTGTACCCAATTCACACACACCTTGACCAAACAACGGCAATATTCACGCTAATGAGCCGGAAGAGCTTCCATCTCATCTAACGTTTCCGGCCGCCGAGTTCGGAGTTTTTCAGCTGTGAGAATGAACTCGTTCCACAGTGGCCAGACCTTTGACAAACGATTTCATTTTCCCACGCCAGGTCACCATCTGTCCATCTGTCATCTTTCGCCCAGTGTAACGGACGACTAACTGTGGTCCTTAGTATATGGCTATCTTAGTCTGCCCAAACGTAAAGAATAAATAAAAACCTCTCTTGGCATCCAATGCTACTTACCTCCTTCTTAACCGCTTCGACGCCCAGTCGTTGATGCCACCTGATGTAAACGGTCGACCGCAGACATTGTTGGTCACATACCTGAAGGCGTTGGACATTTTCTACTCTAGTCGACCAAACTTCGCAATCTTAGATTAATACAGTCCTCGAGATCGCTTCGTATACGCCTTCTTGTCATTAAGATGTCCGAGGGTGCGAATACCGCTATTGCCTCAAGGATACATGCATGTGTTTCATTTAATCTACCTCTGTGGCAACTACAAGTGTCGTCACGAGATTCTACGGGCCAGAAACTGTAATACTTTTGAGGGTCGAAATGCAGTGGGGATCTCATTCTCGGTGGGCGGTTCAAAATTTACTGGCCAGGATGTTACAATACCAGTTTTTGGCGGTAACACAACAGAAACGGGAGGTAGGCTAAATTGGCGATCAAGGGTGCCTCTTTCTGTGCGCTAACCATTTGTATTTATTTTGGATCATTACAGTCTGCCTCGCTGATAGCTTCTATGTTGGTTGTCCCGAACCGGTTGGAAGAATATGTTTAACGTCTGTCAGTTTCCTCTGCAGCAGGAACCGTTTGCACTACCCTAACTCTCCAATAACTAATCGGCATGATCAGCGTTCGGACTACATTTAAACTTGTTATTTATGTCTCCTGAAAATCCTATATACTCCACCGAGAGAAATGATCATTCCGGCGCATAATGACTGAACATTTTTCCCCAGAACCAGTGTTTGTTTACCTTGCAAAAGAGCAGGGAACGAGCTACAGTACTTGCTCCAATAATCATCCGTGAGATTTGGGTCCAGCTGCTAACTGTACCTGCAGGGTTAAAAATAATGATTCTGCATTTTACTGTGGTTTAATAATTACGCCTCATCTGCGGCACAGCCAGGTTCATAATAACTGGCAGCCGCACCAAATGGCTAACCTCCCCCTTCATATCTCCAGCCAGAACGACTATAACAGAACCATGTGCCAATTGCAGGAGAGCGGCCAGATTCGGGTAGAAGACGTCTTTTTCATGGCAGTCACTACAGTCAGCTGAGGAGTAATCGAATACAATGACATTTACTGAGTGTTTTTGTCTAGACATGATCTTAGAACCCGTCATGGTCTACTGTCAACAACCCCCCACCCACCAATGCAACTACGTTCGTCTTGTTTAGGAACACATCTAATCTAGCCTGGCCGATAGCAAAAACAATGGAACGGTTGTGCGAGTGCTGTTAGTTCCATATGCTTACCTTTGTCCTGGATTCTAGTCTCTGAAGTGCAGCATACCTCAACATTCAACAAGTCGCTTGATCTATCTGTTTTGAGGTGCGATCTTTGACAGCAACTTCAGCAATTCGTATTCTAGGTCTAAGCAAGAGACAACAGAAGACTGAGGTTGGGTGATAAGAGATGGGATTCATCTTTGCAATAGTACCACGGTTAACAGTACCTGTTGTTCGTTGTGCTTTGCTGTTTTTTTACTCACCTCAAGTTTATATTTGTCCATCAGCAGAAGGTCGCACCAGTTGGGGTATACTGAGGCACCAGGTTTTAGGTTAGTACGTGGAGTGCGTTATAACATATTGGCTGAAAATTTGGCGGAATTTTTGGCATCATCACAACTCAATGAGACCAATCACGCATAGATGATCGCTCTAATTAACAACATCGCATCCCACATATTGCTGAAGAGGTGCCTCTGACAACATAAACATTCTCCCATGCAATGAGAGCATCAGACAAAGAACTTGTTGCGGAAACAACGTGGCAGTTTATCAAATCGTAACCAGGGACGCATGACGTTCAGCTGTAACGTATCATCAAAATAAACTTCAGATCAACATCGGAAATAACGCCCTAGGAGTTACATTTAGTTATACATAATAAAAAACAACCGGTTGACAATTGCAATCACGTGAGCGTCACTGACTCATTAATAACCGCTTGTTTTTCTCACGCCATTTATGTGCCCTTTACAATTATTTCACCTAAACCTAATATATTATCTGTAACTCACCGAATAATGAGTCCAACGAAAAAATGTATGGTTACTTTCAACCGTGCACTTAGTAAGATGCATAGAAATGTGAATATTTCGTATCGTACACGCTTAACAAATAATGGTAGTGATTGAATAGACAAAGTACTTTTACTTTACATGCCGTCGCTTAACTAATAATACCGCATAATCTATTAATGCAACTCAAATAGGTTGCTGTTCCAAGACGATTTCCTCGTTTCGGTTTTAGAAATTGATCATATGAATACGGGTTGGTCTAGATGTTCCATAATTTTCTGACTGACATTCAAAAATTCATGGCTTTCGTCAAAATACTTAATTTGTGTACATATGCGTCGCCAAACGTCATGACGCGTGTTTTTTGATGGTGCTCACTGACCAGACAGTTAGTACAGATTGATCAGGTTACATTTTGTGTTGTAGGTGTTTCTGTAGTTTGTGCCCCCAAAAACTCGCGGTCAACAACACCTCGAAGAAGTATATTTCAAAGTTTAATGGCCTAGTTGCATGCTACCACTTTCAGACACTAAGAAGTGAGCAGTCAGGTCAACAATTCTATCCAGCAATCAAGTTGTAACATTCTCATAGTCGAATATTTGATAACTACATAGATATTCGGGGCAAATTAACATGGAATACCTCTTAGTATTTTCCTTCTGTCTTCGTGATATATAGTGGAAACTAACTTTGTACCTGATACTGTACAAACTATGGTGTTCGGTAAAACCTTCCGAATCATGTCTCAATAAGGAGTAGTTATACAAAACATAAGTGTGGTAATAGTATGTCATCCATTATTTTGATATATGAAGTTCAAAATCAAACACAGAATTAAAACTAATCCCTAAGAAACTTGATCAAACGGCTTACTTATGTTCACACGTTTAACAACAGTCTATCATTAAATAGGCAGTTAGAACATCTTACAAGACGTTATGGCTAATCGTCGTTAAATGTCGCCAGTCAATAATGTTGTTTGAAATTAAACACATATTGGTGATGACTGGGTGCACATCACAATAATGAATGGTAATTGAACTATTATCTTTGAAAGACTAATCAAAGTCTGCATCTTTCGTACTAATCAAAAGAGGCGCGAGGTTGAAAAACCAATTAGATCCCGAAGTTGACCCTCACGTTAGCGAGCAATTCACCCCAACTTAATTAACTGAGAAAGAACAGCTTAAATAAATCCTTATTACCAAACTAGAGTAGCCATGCAATTTATCTACAAATACTTAATCAACGCTTTTTGTAGTTGTTTGAAGAAACAATCAAACTGGTATAAACTGTAATTAGCAAATATGATTCTGGTGCACTGGAACGGAATCTTGAGACCACAATTCTCCTTGCGGTGTATGTTCTACAGAACGTGCGGTTAAACAACGCGAAGCACTATATATTAATGGTGCAGGCGCGTAGTAGTATGCTAAAAAAACAAACCAATCTGAACATCGATTGATGCATCCGGCTTTAGGGTATTCTTTTTTGGCATTTACAGCATACTATTTGGAGTACTAGCACGCTATTTTCCTTCAGGATTTCGTCTCTGTAAAGTCTAGCACTAATGAGCAATTAGCACTGGAAGCAGACGACATAGTTCGAAAACACACTCTGTTTGCAGTCAGTAGCAAAACTTATGCAACAGATATCAAGACTCGTAGTATGTCATTTGCGCACGAAAAGCAAGCAGGATTTGTTTAGATAAAGTAAGCCACTGAATTGTTGCAAGTGAAATACCATCAATAACAGAAGCAATCATTTTATGGAACATTAATCGTTCAAAGATTTTTATAATTCAACTACAGTTAATTTAACTACAGTTAATTTGAACATGCATGGTTGTTACTTTTCCTGAAGCAGTTTCATTTCAATAGTTGAGCCCGCATTAGTTTTCTGGTTGAAACTGTATCAGCATACACAATTCTGTACACTTCATGACCGATAGCAGTGAACAGGCAATACCAGAGTGCTGCATATATCAGAAGCCTCCTCTTTAATGTGCGTAGGACAATTAAAATTATAATTATCAGACATTTAGAAACAATAGAAGGATGCTTCAGCATTGAACACAATAGATATTTCCTACGTTTTGAGAAGTACGTCTCTTTTGTGTTCCAAAGTTGATAATATCTACCTTAGTCTTTAAAAATCGTCACCGTAACCGGTTCATCAGCTTACCTGGCTGCGTTCGCCGAATATAATAACGGGTTGTAGTCAGCATCGTGTTATTTAATGGAACTCCTTTACTCAGCCTAGCCAACAAGTTCGTTCCATGGGGTGAATATGCAGTCTGATAAACGCAGAAATGTTGTTTGGTGCATTTTTTCTAGTTCAATTAAAGTGTACAAAGGGTGTTAAGCTCTTGATTCGCAAACTCGACTCCAATGGGAATTACCTTTGCGTCTGGTATTCACGCAGATGTTATAGTCAGCTTTTTTTTGGAAAGAAGTATTATACATACCTTTTGATGAAGTTATTTATGGTCTTCCGCTCGTTGTGTCGTGAGGACCACCTTAGCGATTGCGACCCGCACTGAGCACTAGGCAGCTGACCTGAAATATGTCAGGGTCGAATTATTGCAAGTATACAACCGGACACCAAGGAGATGGTAGGCAGCTACACGACAACAGCAAGCGTTTTATCACTTGACAGTTCATTTATTTGACCTGCCTTCAGATATTTTTCTTTTGTGTATGTTGAAATCTGTGGCCAGATTGGAGACTAACTCCGTCAAATGTACGGTATACCCAGAGTACAGAGATGTGCGATAGACGGCAAAATACTGAAGTAAAATCCGTCTCCGTTCCGCTTTCACTTACTGTTACACATATTATTTTGGTTTTAATATACGAAAGTTTTCTGACAATGCATCATATAAATATGGTTCAATTTTCTAGCAATAGTTAACGCGGGCCTGCAGCAAAGTAAGCTGAGAAAATTGGATTACTTCAGTAGGCCAAGGTTGCTCACATTCTTTTGTTTACAGTTGCATATGTACTGATAATTTTGCTCCAGTCGTTACCGCGTATATATCTTTTGGACGTTTGTACCGAATGAAATAAAAAAGAACGAGTTGTCTGCATAAAACCATTGTAATTGGCCCATATAATCTGTAAAAATGTCTTACTATATGTTGTTGGTGCACGTAATTCAAGAACTATTCACCTGGTTTACAATTATTTGATAACTTTGTTTTTGGGTGGGCAGTTTGATCGCTTTTCTTTCCACAAGTGGGGAAATAAGTGGAATATGACGGCGGTGCATTCCACTACATCGCCAGTTATGTACACATTACGACAGTTAGAACATCTTTGTGTTGGTCACATTTCGTTGATAACAAAGACAATACAAACACCCTATACAAGGTAGTGGTTAAATATGTCATTTGGTCCAGTCGTACGTCATTTGGCGTTATGTATGTTGATCTCGCTGGTAGCAGCAAGTGATGTCATGTTTTGGTCCTGCATCTGAAAATCAAAAGTGACCTGGCCATATCTGGTGCCTCATTGTCGGTCATGTTTGCATTCACATCCATTCGGGAGGGCTGAACAAGCTAATCAAAAGATTAACGTTTGTCACACTTTTACCCATTGACGTCTCAAGCTTTACGTAATTTGTGGACACAGTACACTTCAATTTCAACTAAATTCTTGAAAAACAGCAACAATAACTTCGGAATATGGTACGTTATTTGCTTTTTTTCTCCATAACCTGAAAAGCTCATATACGCACATCTACTCTACTGTTTCAAATATAGTGAGGCATTTATAACGATTATAAAGTATGTTGATTTCTGGAAACAGTATTGAAACCTATCCTCAGCCACACACATCTCTGACATATACATCGCGGAATCTGCAAAAGGAAGTGTTTTTTAAAACTATGAGATTAACAGTAATATTCGGAATGTAATGTAAACAAAGCTGAATACTGCACTAAATGTTAGGTGGACTATAATTGCAACACGATAAATGACAATTAGTGCACGGCGTAAGGCGCGATTGGTAATGTTCATTTCACATAAAATCATTCTGCTGTACCAGTATGTAGGCCGTCAGAATGTTACACTTAACCAAAGGTGAAATCAAATGGAAAACTAGGTACTGTGTATTGTAAGGTCACCTAACCAAAAGCCGTCAGGATGTCAACTGTAAGGATTAGTTCAGAAAGCGACTTCCAATAATTACGCTTTACCTTGTCGAAACTTTTAAAATTTTGATGTATAACTTCAATCGACGTTTCATGTATATTTATACCTAAAGTGTTAAGAAACCACAGATGAGGATGAGGGCTTAGATTTTATGAGTAACGTCGGTACTCGTTGACCCCGCACAATTCTGTGAAATATACCAGATCCGGACCAATGGGAACGCGTCCCAGCTCGGTAAATTCAATCACCTGAGCGGAGATGATACGAATTTAAAGAAGACCGAATATTTGTTGTTCAGTCAACGTAACATTTTCAGTTTTAAGGCTGTAACTCACAACACTAGTACAGTTTTAAAGTGCTCGATCATTCTAGTTAACCTTGTTTATGCTGTTGTTGCAATCGGTGAAGTACACATCAGGATGCAAACTTACCGCACAACTAGGACACTTCTCGGAACTAGAATTCTGGATTAGAAATATGAAATATTTGGACAAAAATACAAAAAGAGTCAAAAATTTGTTTTTATTAGAAGACCTGGAGCTGCTGAAAAACGGTAAGTATTTTTTCACCAGATTGTCAGTAAACCAGTGACAAAATAGTAAACATAATCAGAAAGAAAGTTGGCTGAAGATAATATTTACATATAACGGTGTACATTAAAAGTGCACAAATAAAATGCATGTGCACAATGCATGCAACCTGAATATAAAACCCTTGGAACGTGAAACGTTTTTCGATGGATAACACGCATAACAATGATTTTATGAAAATGATATTCGAGGTGAGGGCTTTAAATGAAAATGTGATGTTCACCTAAGTATATTTCAAATGAAAACTAATAGCGTAGTAAAGGTTTCGCGTGCCAAACCACAAAGTGCAACTGTCGCGACATAATTTTAAAAGAAATGATTTGACGCAATAGCCTTGTGGAAAACCGTGTGTTTGGCAATGAACCGCTAAGTTACAACCAAAGCCATTTATCTTTTGCAATTATGTCCCCATAATTAAGATGTCGGGCAGAATTACTTATGAACATGGACGTGAAGTATTATCATTAGGATTCATTTTCTACCATATATCCTTCACTAATTTTATTGGGGTTTAACGGCATTCTATAGTTAGCTCAAATAACAGTGACATGTTTTCATAGACAGTCAAGCATACCGAAACACGGGACATTTTATACAAAACACAATATGTGCTCACTAAAGCTAACAGATAAATCGATTACTCACATCTCTTTGATGTTTATAGGTTAATAAAATGAATGTTCGTTACGCATGTACATTCTTTACTTTTCATGTCTAGAACCACTTCGTCAAGTCGTCCATGCTACAACCTGACTTTTTCACGTGGACACGTGTGAACTTAGCCCAACACACCGGTTCGCGTAGACTCGAACCAACCTTTCATGATAGCGTATTATTGTGTTGTGTAAGCTAAACATGAGGTTTCTTCAGAGTCATTACACTGATTGCAAGAACGTAGTTTTCGTTAGGATCGTGGTTTTCAGACACTTTCAGTTATTTTAACATAAATACTCA
>LUCH01000107.1:253430-263633 GCA_013368495.1 Paragonimus heterotremus | reverse complement strand
ATTTCTAATAGTTTTTGAGAAAGTGGCAAAACGTAAGTAAATTTTACAAACCACAATATGTCCAATTTACGTGCAGTCATGCCTACATCTATTCTTCACCGATTAACTGACGCACAGCTTACACGATAACGAAAATAAGGGTATCCACGAAAATCTAACAACCACTACTGACATGGATTTGACAAGTATCAATTAACATATGTTACCGTCAACTAGAGGATGGTCCATAGGTCCATCATATTTCATTATGTACAAAGCATGCTAGACTCACTTCCACTATCAACGTTAGATACAATCAGCATGCGTCACTCGTCACAAGCTACTTACTTTTGATCTAGCTTCGGTCCGGTCTAATCGATCCCTTCAAAAACGTGCGAACTGTAAAAAGAGGTGTATTTCACGTTTTCTTTACATCACAGTAGTGACCTTTACACTGCTATAGACCATTGTCAGTGGGTCGTGATTTATTTGTGCGTGTAGTGTGAAGTTGATAAATTCATGTTTGAGAATAAGCAGTCTAAAAATCGTGGTATAATGGACAGCTCGCATCGCATTGTTTTTATAATTTCAATTTCAAAAGCAAATTGGCACATACATTTTTGTGTATATGAACAAAACATTCTAGTCAGTAAGGCTTATCAAGTCGGCGTTGTCGATAAGGAGTTCATGATTTGCGAAACAAAATGGTTATTCTGGAACCACAGCTCCTCCATCAAAGTTACATTGGGTAGAAATTGGATGAGATGATTATGTTACTCAGATCACATACCTAAATAACTACTGCCAACTGACTTGATAGTACTTATTTTCATACAGAGTTTTGGCAAGATGATGAAAGCAAGTCGGCATTGTCCCCATATCTGTGCATGATGTTTATCGAAGTTTACTGTACGCCTTTTAAAACATCTCACGCAAACATCCACTTCAGATTAGGATGTTATACTAATGTACAATTACGGTAGCTCCAGAGGGCAAATATCATTCTGTGGAGAATCCAAAATTCCGGTGGTTTCCAATCAGCGACAAAAACGTACCCAAATGTGACAGATACTCCACCAGCTTAGCTACAAAGCTACGCTATAAGCTCAGAACGTTCAAATTTGTACCTAGTTACTCGTCCAACCAACTGTGTCATATGGAATCCACCAAATGATCCAGCTGACTCACTGCCCAAGAAGAATTTTTATGTCACTTTACAGTGGAAACTCCTGGTGTGATACTCTGCGGTGTACTTATATGACCAGGAATGGGAACAATATTTTGAACCGCTGCAGTCTGCTAACTCTTTCCAGTAGCGTAGCTTCATTTATTTCATTGACACGCCACGGCTGGTTTGTACACAAAATTCCAGCAGTAGCTTCCAGTCTCTGATCTTGTTAAAGTTCAGATCAGCTCCTTAATTGCCGCGTATATGGTCTTCTCTATACTACTCGCAGACGAAGCTTTGCGTAATGCAACAAGTTTCAACGCTTTTAAGGAACTTACTCACTATTCTATAGCAGTCCAATACAAAATTTTCATCCGCCTCTTACACAATTAATCAATCAGCAAGCCAGATGTGCTATTTTTGTTAAATGATAACTTCACCCTCAACTATCCTCAGGTGACCTTAAGATAACCACGAGAAAATTAGGAATCATATCTACAGTGACGAGTTATGGGTTTCAAATCTGAGCTTTGAGCATTTAATATTGACAGTTCTCTGATCTTAACAGTCATGTTGATCAGTATCCGGTCAACTGAGTCGGAAAACGTACGACATTCCAAAACGTTTTCATCATTTGAAACAATCAGTCACTTGAAGGTCTAACTGCTACGCGAAGGAACGTTGAATGATTTGTACTAGGCGTAAACATACAAATGAACAGGCAAGAAGTTTCGTGTCAGATGTTAATATCTGAAAGAGCTAGGCGCAATCATATTGATTTTTTCGTGTTTTATTTTTCACTGGAAGAATTGGAAGAAATGTATAAAGGTAAGTGAATTCAATGACTAAGAGTGCGTGTTGCTTGGTGTTTCCAATTATTCTTGACTAGTAGAATTTTACCTCGTTTATTGTGTTCGTTGATGGATTTCAAACGGAAGTTTTGGCCCTGTCAATCGTTTTGTAATAAAACGGATATCAGTCAGTTTAAAAACTGGGAAGTATTGATTGAAATTCGGCAAACTTGAGCAATGTATAATAGTGCGTTCACTACATGCCGTCGCAATTCATTGCCACAACTTGTTCAATTACTTCTCTGTCTTATTACTTAAACATCCGTTGTTTACAAAATCACTGGGGCTTCGACATGATATTTGGAAAAAGGCAAAACGTACTACCACATAATTCTAACATTAACTGGACACGGTGCAACACACATTTCATATTAAATGTCAGTTCCGATAAAATTCCTTGCTAACAGCAATATACGAACTGGAAGAAGGCAAGTGAATCCAATATCGCACCATGTAAATTTAGGCAAACAATGTGTCCGTTCCCAATTATCTTGGTTTACGCGGTGTTGTCAGTTCGCGTAAATCACAGTTATCAGAGTTCACCATACAACAGGGAGATATTACTTAGTATCCACAATATATATGCGATTGATTTACACGTGTCACTAAGTGATACAATTAAATATTTCTTTGCAAACTCTGGTTTCTAATGTTTCGTGCTTGCTGTTCTTCAATTCGAGGCTTTTAATTGAATATAATTGAGTTAGTACAGAAGAGAAGGTCATTTGCATTTTGAGGAGGCGCTGCACAACAGTCGAGCAGCATGCTGCATTACTTTGGTTCTTGATGCATCGGTACCGTTGTTCATTGGAGTAGTAATGTAACAAATATGTCCTGTGACAACACCGTGAATTATTTGTTTGAATTCGGGTTTGAAAGTAAAAACTTGTTAATTCTACGGACCTGAAAACCAGGTGACCTTGTACTGTGCAAATTTTACTCAGTTCAGCATGTTGGTTGAACTGTTTAGCAGTACTATTTAGACGTGATTTTTCGCAGGGTGGTTTATGAAAGCTGTGACATCCATAAAAACATTTGTTTTATATTCGGTAACTAACACATTAAAGATACAGTTCCGTCGAGGAGTGTTAACATAATTTATATTAAACCTTCGTGAACAGTTATTGACGGAAGTGATCGCAGCAAGTCACATTCAACACAGTTTATTTATAAACAATTCCGAAAATTGCAATGTCACAGACCTCTTTGATAATAAGCATATGATGGCAGTACCGTATATTTCACACAGATTTATTCATTGAACTCGATTTGGGAACATTAAACATAAAAATGCGAATAACATTTATCAAAAAAGATACAATAGGCTTTTGGAAGGTAAGGTTATCGGCGATACAGTGTAGATCCCACTGGACATGTTAGTTCAGACGTATAGTTAGACGAATAAAAACGAAGTAGAATCTGGCACCACTGCTGAGTTTAACACATGCATTATGCCAATTACGACAACTTTTGCAGTCCACCTATCCGTGAGAAACCGTGACCATACAAGTAACAGTTGAAAAAGTCATAGACAATATCGTCCCTCGTATTAGTTGCGCAATACCATGGGTTGCATAATTCAAAGTGGAAAGTAGGTATGTCTTGTGCTCAGTAATGCATATGTATAATTATTGAAATCGCATGTCCAGCTTGTTTAACCGATTTATTTGCGGGATAACAAGTACATGTGTTTGATGCAAATCTGTGGTGCACAGAAGTTGATCGTCAGTTCTAAATCTCAGGATAGCATAGTCCAGTGAAATACTGCGCCGAAATAACGCAGGAATTTTGATCCGAATATAAAAATCAGCACACAAAATATGACTAATCGCGTATCACATAAGTGCATAAGGCCTGTTTCGAGTAAACAGTTGTTTGGATAAATGTTAGTTTCAGAAACTTAATTTCCATCAAGTACTTCAAGTACTTCATCTTGTATGATATTTATAATAATTATGACAGTCTAAAACGTTATATGATGCACCTGTCTATTCAAAGAAATCTGACACAGATTTTCCTTGTCTCAACAACGGCTTGAAAAAAGAGTAATTTATAATAGTGAGACGTTCCGCACAATTAATTGAGGCCATCAAATAAATCAACAGGATTCGGAAAAGAGGTTACAATGATACACTACACATTACCAAAGGAATCCACCGCCGCATTTTCTTAGAAGCTTTATTCGTACGAACTGGCAGAGAAGTTCAAATAGCTGCCTAATGATTATTTCAATCGATGACAAACGCAACGGCTAGTTAGACAGTTGAACATCAAATCACTGGTGGATCCAGCAATTTTCAATTCGAATAACATCTTGGATAAAACGACGCAAAATAAGATTTCCACCGACGGATTTTTTCAATATTCTTCCGACATAACATGACTTACTATATAAACACGCCGACAGTGTCATGGCGCTAACGTGAAATGTAATCGGAGGGAAGAGTGTACTATTCCTTGATCAGTACGCAATACGCTTGTCAGACCCAGAAATAATGCTAGCTTTTATCTTGCTATGATTCTCCAAATAACACATCTGAACATACATGGTTGTGTACTGCGGTTTACATTACAAACTTGAGGGACAACTATTTCACCAAGATGGTTGTTTAAATAAAATGGAATTTTGGCCTGATAAACCAATGGAAGTACACTCGAATATCGATGTCAGTTCTGAAAATTGTTAACTGTCCAACGAATGATCGGTTCCTACTTAGAACGTGTCTTTTGGAAGTTGATATTCCTGTGACCTTTCGCTTGGCTTGTCTGCCTGCCATTTTCCCATCTATTTGCTTCTCTGACTGATTAAACTTCATTTTTCACTTTATTCTCATGGTTCATTGATGTATTTTGTTTCATTCCCATAATTGCATCTGATATATGTTTGGGCACGCGAGTTGCATGATACCTGTCACATGATGGTCATAAAAAACAATTTTTATTATTTACCCTTCACAACACTTCGGTGTTTTACTGAAACAGGAATCAATGAATTGGAAACAGGCAAGCTGATCTTGATTACATTTGTTTTAACCCTGTGAAAATTGTAATTATTTCATCCATTTTTATCAACGCTAGGTTTTTAGTCTTCATATTTGCTTGAAACCGTGTATTGCGTTGGAAAACTTTATCAGAGCGGATAGAATAAACGACGTGACAGACCGTCGCTCTGTCTACTTCAATCCGTCACAAACCAAAAGTATGCAAGGAATACTGACCTAAAAACAGAGACAGACAGGCAAATATTCCTAACGATTAGCAGGTCATCAGCACCATGACAATCAGAGGAGGTGATTCAGACGCGTTGCACTCACAGCGCTAGTAAGTGGGTTGTATTTAACAGTATCCTAAAACGTTCTGACTGTGTAACATTGGGAACGGATCAACCTCATCATACTTGTAGACGACAAAATATCATCAGCTTACAATATTACAACATTCAGCTTTGTTCAAACAGTGTGTGGATAACATTGTGGACTTTACTTACGTTGCTTAATATCTTAACCTCTTCAACGTTACTTATTTCCACCAATCCATGCTTCATAATATCGAGCCAAACGGTAATTTACCGATCCAAAATGACTCAACACCATGCTATACGATGGGATGTTCGAGAAATCCGCTCAACATAAAGCAACATCGGATGGGTATTATTCTCACTCCACCGGTTAAACTGGGATACTACACAAGCGTACTATACTCATGACCCTGTTTCATGCAACCTGACTGATGTGAACCTTTAATAGAGTGCGGGAAGATACAGATATTAGTAAAACTATACTACTAAAAAGACAGTCTAAAAGACTTGCAACTGACAGTAGACATCTGCAATATGTGAATTGGAATGTTGGATCGTTTAACCAACGTATCATGAAAATATCTAAGTCTGCCAAATCACGTGCGTTTGAGATTGCCTATTTGTGTGCATTTCAAATCACCAGAAGACCAGCAACATGTCATCTAGCTTCAGCATTATATATGTGATTTCTTTACTACCATTTTCCCGAGTTACAATCAAGTAAGGCAACATTAATTTGCATTGCGAAGGTGCACAGCTTGAAGTTGTCATGTATTTTCCAAACAGACATCGAACGTCAATGGAAACGTGAGTCCAGATTGTCAGGACTATAAAACAGAGTTACTTTGTCACTAACGCGTGAATTTTTATTGATCTAGTTATTAGAATCAATATCTGTGAAATGATTTGTATTTCACTGCAAGTGGATCAAACCGCCAATTGAAACTTCTCAAAAGTGTCAACTTCCTGCTTTTTATCTTTCAACCAGTAGGAGAACTACTTCTTGCAGAAGACATACACATAGTATACTTTCAAGTTATGCCAGAAATCCCATTATATTTTCGCACGCAACGCAGGCAATATGCCATAAAAGCATAGTTTTCAGTCAGTTTACATCAGACTGGCAATTTTATAGATTTAAATTAAGTTTCGTTTCCATAATATGGATCATCTGGTACGCATTAAAGCACCTTTATTTGAATAAAATAAATCTATGCTGGCCAAATTGAGGTCGCAATGATACGTCGGTTTATGCCAAGAAAGTACATCAGTCAATCTGCATGACTCACCGATGTAACGCATACTCAGAAGAAACCGCCCTGTAGTGTCACTGCGAAAAGCAATTAACATAGGTAAACTTCAAATGATTGTCACAGTCTAAATGTTACCATCGATGTCACTGGGGTTTCTCCCAGAAAACTCCGAGAGCACGCATAATGAAGCAATCTGTAATTTCACGTGACAGTGTAATATACCCACGAAAATGTGTTGCATTTATCAAACCTTCACGCAGTACACAAAAATAAGGAATAAAATGGCAAATCTTGTTTGGGTGGTCGATATTGGCCAAGTCTCACTCTCTCTTTCTATAGTGAAATAAACAGAATGGGAAATTTACGTTCACTCATGGTACCAAATCAATCACTGTTTGAATTCCAGATTGAACTACTCATTCTGACGCTTCACTTTAGCAAAACGGTTCTGGATATTGGCTTATTTATGACAGTTTGTACGGAAGTGTACAACACTGTCGGTAATCTTATGAGTTCCCTGTTCAACTGGCACTCCTGTTGTACCTATATGTTTGTAGTATTGTCCGTATGTTGTACAGACTTGGATATGCTGTAGCAGTCACTACGTCTCTTTAATCTTATCAAGCAAAAACTTTTGGTACATTTCACAATCGACCAAAGGGCGGACAAAATGAATGTCCTTTGCGAGGCATGTTTGTAAGACAGTTGTGTTATCAGTAATAGAATCCCAAGAATACTCCTCTAAAATTGGGACAACAAGCGCGAACCACTGATATCACAACAGGGACAACAGTGACTGCTTGCATGACTATAACAGAAACCCCACCATATTTATTGTTTTCCCCTTTACTTAGCTAAACTCAGTCTTCACAGCCTTTATTCTTCCGACTGGAAAAACCCTACATGCAGTTATTCTTGTTTGTTTAGCCAAACATCTATCACGTCTACTAAAGAAAGAACAGGGAATCCGGATAATGTAACCTAATGTATTAGTTCGTAAAACTGAATTCCCTTTAACCACCTTATCAGAATAGAAAGAAGGTATATGCTGCGATGTGTTAACAGTTCATTTACTCTCATCAGTCTCAGACGTAAAACATGCCAGTTAAATACATCATATATATAAGGACAAACAGCTGTTAGAAACGCCTAAATGCACACCAATTATTATGTAATGACGACCATGGCAACCCGATAGTTTGCCTCAACCACTGTTGTGCACAAAATGTCAGCTGATAAATTTGGATGAGCATCGCTTCGCAGAAATCTAATAAATTGGGGTTTCGATTGCGTAACAATACCTTGCACAGGTTTAATAGGTCGCCTTGGTGACCTTTTGCCATGAGCCGTTCAACACTCGATGACGTAGAATTTTGAGCCGTCGTAGGCAGACTACGCAGTAGGTGAGAGAATTTCTGAAACGTGTCGATCGTCAATGGTTTTAATTGGCTACCTCATTACCTTACAGCAGTCATCAGTTAGTGGCATTGTGATTAGATTTCGGCATGCTGCGTTGAATTTTTAAGGCATTTTGGCCCGAACGCTGAGAAATTTGAGAATATGTGTCAGGCAGGATGGTGCATGTCTTACGGTCAATAAGGAAAGGCAAAAAATAACGATTACTCTGTAGAGACCTTTCAGCAACTGTTTCATTCACAACGTTATTTAATACTATTTTAATGCTGCATCTAAGCTCAGTTTCAAAATGGGACAGACACTGCAAAAATTCTTGGTGTGTTTTAAAGCTTCGTTGTCTGTAACAAGAACTAACGATTATATAGATAGATTGAAATAATAAAAATGCCCACGCCGTTTATATTGTCCAGACTGCAAAAAAAGTAAAAGTGGAGTAGATTGGCGATATGGTATCGCTAAAATGCACCATATAAATGCAGTAGAGTATGGGGGCGTGATCGCAAACTGCGTGAAAACTGACAATGCCTTAGGACCACCTGGTAAAGTTGGTCTGAAAATAAGTAGACAAGTGTTAGTAACCAAACAACATCACTTAGTTGCAAAACCATCGAGCTAAGGCAGGTCAGAAGCGTCTTAACCACAGGTGACAGGTCCGAACTCTCTGGAAAGTGATGGCCCGTCTTGAATCGAATAACCTGTGCCGAGTCAGAAGCTGAGTGTAATGATCACCTTGATGTTAAAAATGTGGCTGCACTCTACAGTCCTAAAGATAAATGAACCTTTGGTCTACCACAATGCCAGAGCTAATTTTTGTGGTTAGTTTCCTGTCCCCTATCTTCTTCGTCGAATTACCTGCACCATGTATTGACTCCTACTTACATACATTTGATCCACAATGTTTTACGTTTTACCTAGTTTTGTTCCTCAGGTTTAGCCTGCCTTCAATATCACCGAGTTTGCTTCCGGTTCGCCTCGTCTGAATATGCCCTTGTGTCAATAATTAAACGTCATTAATAAACTGAATGACCGGTTGTTCGGAATTCAAGAGTCTTCAGTCGGTAGTGATATACCCCATGTGACAGTATTTTGACGTCGTAGGATTAGTTGCATGACTAAAACGATCTCGATGAAAATACCTTGAAAAAGTACCCTGCACAGGTACAAATCAAACGTTCAATAATTTGTTTTCAAGAAAAATGATACCCCCGAGATGACAAATTTCCTTATCCTTTTTAGTAGTTATCAGTTTGCGTTCCGTACAGTTTCACTAGTGGATGTAAGTGCAAATTTTAGGTAGGCCTTTTAAAAACTAGTCATTGGATTGCTAGTTTTCATCAAACGGTCACCGCTAACATCCAGAAAATAATAATAACAGCAGACACTATAAAATATAATTAAGTAGTACCATGATGCGATTTGCGTGACGATGTCGAAGATTACTCCACATTTCCCGTCGTGTGTTTTTGTTTCACAGCTAACACGCCAACCAAGTTATCGGTCACTGACCTAAGTACCACGAAGAAAGAGGCGATCCTAACATGTCATTCGACCAATTCATCAACCAGACCATCAATTCGGATGAAAATGACGAAGAGTAAACTGTACTATCCGCTTGTGCAAATTATCAACTTAAATGAGGATACCACATTGGCTCATCTACAGGGAGTCACCGAGAGACACACAAGAATGCGTATCACGTCAGTTTTTTTCAGTATCTTTATCTTATGACAGACTAGACAACTAGAGAATACTGCAATTTTTTATTGTGAATAGAAATCGAGGAAGAAACAAAGCCGGAATGTAATGAGTAATTTTTTTAAGTTGAGTGAAAATCGTCCAAAGGATACCACAGCAGGTTTTTTTATGACAAACAGTTGGTTGTATGTGGTTTTGGTACGCGGTTGGGTGAGTGTCAGTTGAGTGGAAGCAGACGTTACTACTTCAATTTATAACTTCAGTACTTACTCATAATCATTCCAACGTTAAGCACACAATTGTATGAACATTCGTCTCTATTGTCTAAAAAGTAAAGAACTGTTTATCGCCCTGGTCAATTTTGCAGAACGGTTGATGCGTGATTAACTAACATCCCACTGTTTTTATTGTAACAATATTTTGGTAGAAATTAAGTCTACCAGTTAAACGTAATTAAAATCATTTATACTGAAAGACGTCCGACAATCTGGCCAAGAAAATCATGCAGACCAACAACCAGTAAACCGTATTTGCGAAGAATAA
>LUCH01000107.1:221522-253330 GCA_013368495.1 Paragonimus heterotremus | reverse complement strand
CAAGCTGAGTCCAACGACAAAAATAAATTTGCCGAACTAAATGGTTAATTCCGCTGAATTCTAACTCTCCCAAAGACTTGTACGCCACCGACCGTGAACGCAAACAGAACGCAGAACTCGCGAATTCGGAAGTGTAATCTTGGAAATTATTGATTACTCAGTGGATCGATGAACCTCGTTCACATCATGTGTACATGTGAGGTTGAAGAAGATGAAAAGGCATGAACAACAATAAAAATTATGAAGTAGAAAATAGTGTAGAAGACGCTACACCATCCTGTCAAAAGAGATGTGGGGCAGGTATAGTGCCAAATGTCTTCGACTTCATGTAAACTTTCACCAGGGCAGAATTACATAAATATACACTTAGATGTCTCGTCAAATGTGACTTCATGGTAGCTTTTCTTTACGCTCTTTATGCTCGCCGGTTAAACGGTAATCGATTATTTACAAACTGTTTTTTTCAACCAGGTGTTTCCATGACTCTATTCAGAAGACGATCAGACTGACAGTACCGACAGTTTGCACACAGGCTGAAGTAAGGTGTAATGGTTCGCAATGTCACCAATCGGAGGTATCCTGTTACGAAGAAGCCAGTTGTGCTGATGAGTCTGACGAACTTCCAGCTCAATGCCCAGGTTAGTAGTTAGTGGTCTGCGAGGTGAAGTGCACTTCAATTGGCGATAAATCGACCAGTAATCTGGATAACAATATGTAGTGTTCATGTGTCACAGGCGTAACTTGTGATCTGAATTTACTTGACACAAGCATGTTTATAATGCACTTGCACTTATAACAAAACTTCACAATAATGGCGTGATTCATTGACCTAAAATTAAACGTCTTTTGCAAAAACATACATGGATAAATTTCTTTAAATACTACTTCACCAGCTACACATGCAGACCGTAAGTTCGGTGGAATAAATTATAACTTTCGTTAGTAAATTTTATGTCATTTGTCTACCAGTTACATTTGGTTTCTCATTTCCTAACAGTACATTTTACATCGTCCTCATGTTTGCCGGATTCGTAATTTAACATGTGTTCGTGACACACCGTGTGATTGTTAGTCAACAGTGGAAAGCTCATTTACATGACAGGTTTGAACCTGAATTAAACTGGTGAAGCTGATGTAGATAGACTTGTAAATGATTTAACCAATAAATGCAGACGAGCGAGGTGAAGAAAATATAACGCGTAATTGTTGTCAATCTCACATGTGTTGATATGCCATTAGTGGCCGACCAGAAACAAAATCCCGAACTTCAAATTAAAAATTAACGTCGTTTATCACGTTTGTATATATATAAATCATACTGTGCGCTTCCACACCTTTATGATGTTGTCAATAACAGAATGTTAATTGGTCATGAAAAACAGACGGTAAAACCTTTACAAAATGCCCAACACTAATGTGTCCCATCCTAATGCTTGCCCTTCAAACTATCTTGTCATTAATCAACAAACCGATTAAGTTTACTAACTCACATGAGTGATTTGGAGGTCCACTTTTCTAGAAGAAAATAATGAGCAGAATCTAACCGCTTCTTCAAGTAAGTACATTGAAGAGAACGGTTTATCCCAGCAAGTTAAATCCATCAGACTACACCAGAAACATAGTACATTATTAGTTCTTATTCATTTCACTAAATACGTGACTTCCCGGAATGCGTGTTTTTTTTATATGACTGCCACATGTAAACTATCGCACAGCCTCCATGCATCAACAATAGAATACTGCATCATCACCTGTCTTGAACTGACGAGTGATATGTTATGTCAGAATGTGCCTACCTTTTAATAGTCTTCGTAGTGCACCCATAGTACACGTCAGCTTGACCAGTGGTGGTAACGAGTTTGCGCTTACGTATAAGTACTCACCAAGTTTGCCGAGTGGAGTTGCCAAGGCCATTAGTATCACCATTTCAGCAATTAGGTGGGAGTATGTCTAGACTGTCAACGACAGACGTGAAATCGTCGGATAATTTAACAGGTAATATTTATCATATTGAGCTTCAAGTTGAAAGCGATCATTGTATTAGTGAAAAAATGGTGTTCAATAAACAGAACAGTATCATATGAGTCGTGATTAATGAGTGATTCGAGTCATCAGTCTACAATTTAAACTGTCACAGCTTGTTGAAGTTATTTGTTCAGGCATAGAAAACCCGCGTTCCAAACCTTAAGGTAAAAAATCAACGCATCGTGAAAAACCGCATTAGTTTTAGTGAATATCACCAAAATGGGGAAATCCACGGCATCAATGTCACTGGAAAACCTTCACAAGAAATTCATGAAGAACTCCAGCTGGATGATCTGATTGAATTAATTTAATAGTGTGTGTACTATCTAATCTCCATTGAGATGCACGCCATATGAAACTGGACGCGTGGCACAAGTTGTTTTGGTCGCAGACCAGAAGGATAAAGCCACATATCTGTCGCGGTCGCTTACAATTTGCAGTCAAGTTGGTTAGTAAAAGGCATAAGAACCGTTAAGAAAGCGTGAAGCTAGAATTTTTCGGCAGTATGTCCAAGAGATATTTACATAGTTGGTAACAGTTTGTCTTGAAATGTCAAAGACTATCAACAAAAAAATAAAAACCAGCAGGGTGGGAAAAACTGACTCACAAGAACCTCTCTGGACCGTGTGCTAATATTAGCCTGAACTAAGTTACGGTGAAACGAGAGCTAAAGATACTAAGCCGTTGAGAAGTTTTGCATTGATATCGATACGTCTTTCTTCCAGTACCCGAACTTAGTCGTCCATCTTGTGGCAGAGGTAACTTTGTGTCAGTTCGCACGAAAATGAATTTCATATGTCACACCATATACTGAACGCGTCACTGGTAAGTCTTGGAACAAGTGGTTTGGCCCACATTAAAATAGATTTTGAATGTCACTATTATATGGTTGACGCGTCGCCTAGATCAAATTGCCTAATTGGTCTATTCTTGTTTTATGCGATTTTACAATCGTTTTCAGTTGACTTAAGCATCGCAAACAGTGAGTCCATTTGTGAAGTTAATCTGTCTGAATTAAAACCAGAATGATAGACTGATGACCGTAGTTTGCTCTTTTCATTAAAATTAATATACTGAATCAACTTCTGAAGATTCATGCAACGTATTTTGCTGCTAACAGTATCTCACCGGCTTGCAGAGCAGTTAGTACAAATGTGTATAAACCATACATGAGAAGGATTTCTGAGAATTTTTGAACCTCAACGGTTGAGAAATCAAATTTCTTTATGATCACAACATAACAGATTTCATCGACCAGTATCTGGTCATTTGGTCCTAGAATGATTTATCTGTAAGAACTCTATTCTTTACTTTCGCAGCACACGATCAACAGACTGTGTGTAAGTTTTGACATATGTCTCGTTGACCATTCTCAATCTGGTTCATGATCCACGTAAATGTGGTTGTCCACGTTGTCCACGCTAAGATTAGATCACATTCAGTTAAATCCGCAAGTTATGCGTGTAGTTTGAGGCGCATCACATATTTTGTGAAGAAAACGATTATCCTCCGAAATACCCTCCATTATTGATAATTGGATTCAGAATAATACAACGTTATGAGCAAGTTGTATTACTCTACGTTTCAACCATCTCGGGTGGCCTTCTTCTGGAGTGTTGTAATCGAAATCACACTAATAAAGGAACAGAGGTCACGTAGGATTTGCCACGGCTAAGTCAATCTGCCTCGCAACTGAGTTAGTTGGTCGAATCTTTTGCCCATTACGTAGGGGTAAGACTGATGCAGATAAGGTTCGTCTGTCTGGTGTTGTTTATCTATCCACGCCAAATTGCAGACAGGGGTTTGTTATCATGGCGATTAACACAAGCGTGTTATGTGTAACTGGTGAGATCGTCAGCGCAGCAGTTTCTATGGGGCGACTAGGTAGACGGCGTTTACGAAATTACATGCGGTGATTGCAATGCCAACCACATAAGCAGACAACTGAAATTACGAGTTGCCGAACCCAAGAGGAACAAACGAGGTTTCCTCAAGATGTATATCAACTTCGAAAGCTAGAGAAAGATTCGGCTATCGCACTACATGCATTGTCACAGAATTACAATATAGGTTTTGATCAAGCTCGAGTGATTCACAGGGGTCAGTCTTCCCACGCGGAGCGCTGCTGCACTGAAGCTCTCACAGTTTACATATAACACACGTGTTAATCGCAATGATAACAAACCCCTGTTTGCAATGTGGCGTGGATGAATAAACAACACCAGACACAGACGAACCTTATCTACATCAGTCTTACCCCTACGTAATGGACAAACGATTCGACCAACCGATTCAGTTGCAGCGCCGGTTGACCTAACCACGGCAAATCCCACGTGACCTCTGTTCCTTTGTTAGTGTGATTTCGATTACAACACTCGTGAGGGAGGTCACCCGAGGTGGTTGAAATATGGAGTAATACAACTTGTTGATAACGTTGTTACTCTCAATCAACTTACAAATAACATGTTGAAAACGACGCCCAAACTGTTTGATTTCATTCGTAAGAAATCGGGTGCCGATGTCTTACCCTCCAGCATTATTTTGCTACTTTAAAAATTAACTGTTACGGAGTAAGCGATAAGTTACCACTGCAAGATCAGAATTGGACAGTCTGGCGATGATTTCGCTGAGACCATTCTGCAGGGTCTAATTCCATTTTGTTCAAAACAAGAGAAAGTGAATATAAGCAGGCATCACCGAGTTGGAAACTTTCAACCTATGTTCCAAAAGTATATTGAATTTTCTAATTAAATCTACCTATAAAACTTCAGCTGATAAGCAAGAACTTTACACGTGTTTGGATGCACGTTACGTCGCATACGAACGAATAAATTCTTACTGTCGTTGATATATCCGGGTGTCACTTGTCAATGCCAGTTAAGATCACCAATTTTTTGAACCTTGTTACCGAACAGTTTTAACCAGTATACTCATCTTCTTATACATTTTGTGAACAATTTAGCAATTCACCCAGACGGAAAGGTGTTTGACGGTCAAAATCCTGCAAACTGGAGTACAACGTATTTGGATAAAACGTCGGAGGAGTATAAAAAGCTGGCTCTTGAAATATGTTCTACAGTAAGCTGCCAATTTCAACAGAAATATATTTTAACTTAATGACCACAGTGTCCGGAAAGTACCTAACACCGAATGAGGAAAACTGACTTAGAGAAGTTAACTTTGTGAACGTTATTCGTTGTTCTTACCTTTATAAACGTTCGATGTAAACTGGACTACACGGTGAAGCCATGGTTCACACTTTTCATACAAATAGGTCATGTCGTACGATACAAACCAATGTAAAGACTAGCATGGGCGACTAAAACTATTGTTTCGGGGTTATTAATAAAAAACAAACTTTGGTTCTGTCTTTCGTATCTTTCAAATTTTTGTAAACGTTCAGGCTTCAAAGCAGTTGGCATATGTACATGAATATTTGTTAAAAACTAGACTACTAAGACGGATTTCAACGTATTACCTCCACTGAGTGATTATGCACATCCGTTCTCCAAAATCTGGATGTGAGCTTTGAATGATTTTCACAAACTAACCACTTAAGGCTTACCCCTTTAAAGACTAGAGGGTTTAAATACTAGCAGTTGCGCACGTGTTTTATGAAAGAAGTCTGTAAGAATATTGACCAGGAGTCTGAGAATTCTAGTTGCGACGTAAAATAAAAACATGAACGAGGGTCCAGAATCTTGGATTCAAAACTTCCACGTCATCTGGGATTTGTATGAAAGTATGAGGGTCAACTAACAGGCATGCTTATTTCGAAGTCAGAAAAGGTGTAGCAAGTTGTTTACTTCGCGTTCCATTTACTATGAATATGTATTTGTGCTGGCAATCAAACCCCTCATTTCAAACTAGACACCATATTCTTGTACGGTTCTAGGACCAACTTGTTGTCTTTGAAAAACTTCCAGATAATAGTTCTAGCAGATGATAAACTACCATGTGCACACAAATAAAAATCCACTGGTTTCAAAAAACAATCATGGTATCACATGTAATAAACACTGAAGCTGAACGTCGTCATTCTTTGTCTTTAATATACACAGTCCAATTGTGTGCATTTTCGGAGACCACAACTACACCAAATTACATTGCTTTGTTGAAAACAACTGTTGAAGTTACTGATAATTAGGAAATAATCAATTGAATCAGTGTTTGATTATAATACCACTTTTAGGTTGACAGAGCTTTGCGAAAAATCCAACACATGTATATGGTCCCCAACACTTGTACTCCGTCAAAAGTTTACGAAGACTCCATGAGAATAACCCTTGAGCTACACATAAGTAAGAAGGCCTTAAGTTCCGCACAAGCAAAATATACAACGCCTGAGCTTACGAAAATGATCACCACGGAGCTTGGTCGTACAAATACAATGGGAAACCAATTTTCCTTCGGCGGTTTAACCGTACCTCGTAAGTGAACCTTCTCAATTGGACCAGTTTTCAACTGTCTTTATAAATGATATGTGATAAGGATTTGCATGATTCTCACATAAAACCTGAAAATAAACGTCCAAGGCCGTCACGTTTGCAAAGTCGCAATCGAGGATAAATTCGATTTCAAATCTATTTGTGCATCTTCGTTAGAATTTTACCCTCATTTTCTGAAATCCCAAAAGTTCCTGCACTTAGCGAAAACATGTTTTGCACTGTTGGATAATCGAAAATTTTGCATCAATTCCGGAAGTAGTTTAGGCAGTTAATCAAATTTGTTTTCTCGCTTTGGTTGATTGTGATTTTTGTAGTCACGTGCCAAAAGCTTCAACAAGTTTCACGACTTTTATTTGTAGCCAAAACGTTAACTATTTATAGGTCTATAGTCTATTAAGCAACAGTTGTTCCGAACTTCATTTATGCAGTGTCAACAAAATACGAATCAAACCATCAGTTTCACTGGAAGGCGGTTTGAGTAAACAAGATTTGAACATCTGCTCGGTCTTAAATTGAGCGTTTAAATTGATTTACTGGTAATCGTCTGCTAAACAATAACAAGGTTGTCACAATCAATGTCATGCAGAAAATATCCTATTACAAACTTTTGTAAACAACTGTCGAATTATAAATAAGCTGCCTTGATTCACCCATTGGAATTCTCTCACTTTTCAGAAGTAAATTCAGCAGCTTCTATGGTACTTTCTCAAAGACACCTGCTTCTTGCTGTGTTGTTTGGATATTTCAAAATTCGACTGTTATCAAACGCGTGAGTACTTGATGTAAAACGGATCTTATCTTAAGATTCGGGGCCTTTTTAATCAGGCGTTAGGGATAACAGCTCAACCTCTACAAGAAATCTCGTAAAATCAAATTTTCTCACACCTTTCGCTCTTTTCTGAGGCACTACGCAGTGGCAAACTTAAGCAAAATTCACAGAGCATTAAGAAATCATAGTCTGTTAAAAGATGGAACCTGTTACGGTCGATAAACTTGTGGAAATCAGGAGGTTGGTGGTCAATATTAAGTCAATGTATACTAGTTGAGGTTACGTTAAAACCGCGGAAAATTGGATTCATTCAGACTTTACCTTCTCCTTATACCAGGCAGGAGGGCGTGCTCACTAATGTAGCATTATTATTGCAACCATGAAACATGGCGAACTTAACTGTCCGCAAGTGTCAACTTAGTAGGTGTAGGTAAAACATTTCATCAAACCTGTTTTGTTCCGCTTACCGCTGAAGCTGTTCGCTTGACCTTGTCTAACGTTCTTATAATGAAGAAGCGAACTCTCTTCAATTAGCGTACGGTGAAGGAAGTTGAACACACCATTTCTACTTCAGTTTATAAACAATAATTAATCTTTGGTGACCTGATGCCTTAATTGCACATAACTGGAAACTCTGACGGGAGGAATCAGGTCAATAACATTTGAGAATGTAACCATTAAATAAGGGATGATTTAACTTGACTTGCAGCACATAGAGATATAGCGGTGAAATCCCACCATCAAAGATTCCAGATAAGGAAACATACTTTGCAATATGCCCACGTTGACCTTGCTGTTAAGCGTTCAACTCGTCGCTGCAACGGTGTACACATTCTGGAGTACTTCCATGTCGAGAAAGTTAATTATACACCACTCTGCTTGAATGTTTGCTAACAACCAACTGGAAGTAAAGATTATTGGACGGACCTTTCTTACTAAACGGAGTGCAGAGTTGACCGATGGTTGGCGGCGATCATTTCTCCAGACTGTAATTCACAATGACCTAGTTGTTATCACCCTCCACCTAGGTAGTCACTTAACTCTTATTAACGTTTAGCTTACGACCAACGTTTGTTCGACAGTTAGTTTACGAACCATGGGTAGCAGAAGTTAAAAAGCTAAACAGAAGTTATGTCTGAACTCACTCTCTTCTGAATGCGCTTTTGCGTTTGTTGGGCACGCCAAAAGGTATACGCCTAGCCGCTCCACATCAAACGTGTTCACAATGCAGGCAAATCTTCCAAATCACCTGGCGACTGAAGATAAATGCTGGTATACTCGGCATCGGAACTATGAAGCACGGCCAGTGAAGTAATCCGGACGCTACGTAAAGTCGTAGTTATTTCAGTGGTCATAACATATTGCCGTAACACATATGCGTTACTGTTCTACCTGAGGTATGCATGAGACTGAACATGTTTTATTTTGCACAAACGAAGCGTAAACATTCTAGTTCACACGTAGAAAGTATCGAAGAGATATTTCTTACAATGGATGTAAAAAGCTGGCAGAAAAAAGGGACGAATGTTCAACTATAATGAACTATCGGTCTTACGGGTCTCTTAAATAACTAGCCCAATTGTAATACCTGTGAGTGCGAAGCTTCAAAATGATTAGTCCTGCTTGAGATTTTTCATTTTATTTGCTCCTGAGCCTGGTTCACTTGGTTAATTGGCTGTACAAAATACTTTCGTCTAATGAAGCGAGCTCATCTCAACCTTAAAACCGTGCTGATGTTTTTTTTGCAAAGCAGAACGGGTAACTTTAAAAAGGTCAAATAATATTTCAGTCATTAAAACTTTTGTACTAGTCTGCAGTAGCTGCTCACTTTTTCTGATTTATTTATTAGATCCACTTTAGTTCGTTATGGAAGATTTTAATCAGCTTATAGGTAAACGTTATTTGTAAGAACACACAGGACTACTGATTAACTTAATTTGTATGGAATGAACTCACAGATGACCGTGTTTGAATCAAAAGTAGTACTAGGTACTCACTCGTTTCACAACTTATAAAGACTTTGCTTATATTATTACTTTGCAGCTTAAAAACGTGAATCGGTGTCTTTGGTCAACCAAAGTCCGTCGCCAGGCCCTTATTCCGGCAGATTTCGGCGTGTCTCATTTTGCGTGCGCTTTTATGCTTATATCTTCAATCAAACAATGCGCTTTTTGTCACTTCGTCTTTGTTTCTAATCGCATTGTTGTCTGCACTTCATTTTGTCAACCTTTTGTGTATCACAAATAAAAAATTTTCATACCGCGCACTCGAAAGTATTTTGTTGGGTAAAGTGACTTTTTTATGGAACGCAGACCTTGATTGTGGAGGTTGCAAACTGGGAGGACTCTCACCTAATATGTAAAGGATTAATATTTTTTCCTGAAGATGAACAACAGAATAACCTGTCTGGGTCGACCATGATTGCGGTGTTGAATATTCGTAACACAGAAGTGAGCAGACTGCGGCGGCTATGTCTACACAAGACTATTTTGTCTTCACACGCAGTAGTAATGACCAAAAGAGTTGGATTATGTTTCCAACGGTAACACAGAAGACGCAACAAATCAACGGGAGTCAACAAAATATTCATCTTCACGGCAACTTCGTTTTTCAGAAGGTCAGTTTCACTGCACTTTCTAACTCCATCAAGCAATACATCAGATTATCCTCAACAAAATTCGATTCGTTTAATGGAGCTTCACAACGCTTACCAAAAGTAATGGGTCATAAAGTGACCTAGTGGCAATTGTAGAATCCAGATAAACGAACAGCTGTAAACAGGCAGGGTAGACATGCCTGTAATCTATTTTCAATGTTACAACATATAGTTTGATGCTTCATATTGGGTAACGGAAGATGGACCTCACAGCTGTTCACAGTTCATTACTCTAACAAACTTGAACTCCCCTTCAGATAAAATGTTTAGGGCTGCTTTCCTTCACGACTAAAACCGTGGCATTGATAGGAAAATATATCACCATTTGGGATTAGTGGGAACAAACAAAAATTATATATATATGCATATATATTTATATAAAGACACATGCGTGCCTTTACAGCTTCTGAAAGGCTTAAACATTTCACAACTGCAGCAATATTTGGTATAAAATTCGAAATCAATTGAGTTAATGGAATCCAGTAAGGTTATATATTATACTGCCTGGCACTAACAGAGCACAAGTAAGCTTGAGAGAAAAAATAACATAACAAACGAAAGGGGATCATTGTCAGTCCACTTTACTGTCAGACACAAATTAAGTCTATGTTTTATCATCAGTTTCTTAATACAGTTTGATCATTGACATTTTGAGAACATTTACCTCAGTGAAGTTTTAGTTCCAGCTTCACGAGAATTTTCAAGCCGCAGTTTAATATTATCCGTATGAATGTGGTTAGTTATTCGAAATGTGGCGCACTCCACTCCACACGTGACATTCAGTTGCTGCTCTTGAGGTTATTTTTTGTGGTTTAGACTTTTGGTCTTGTACGAGCAAAAATTTATTTGTTGCCCTAAGTATAAAAGTAAAATAATTGTGGTGGTTATCAATAGACCTATTTCTCATTAATGTTGACTTATTATGTTGTTGAGAGATAAATTACCTGCTTTGCTTAGCTCGGTTGTTATTACTAGTGCTTCAAAACTAGCTCTGGGGTTGAACTAAATTAACTATTTAATTTCTGTATTCCTGGAACCATCACAATAGCCCAAATAGCTGATCGAAATCAAGACAAGGCTCCCAGCCTGATGCTCATAATAATCATGATGTGTGATCAAAATTGGAGGTTATTGTTTAAGAACAAATACAGAATATGTTGAAGACAAAAGTTCTAATCTAATATGGCTGATTATCTGCCTCGCACCTATCTAAAAATATAATTCACTGCGAACCATGCAGCAGTGCCCGATGACGCAAGAAATCCTTTGGCAACGACTTTCGACAATTTTCTGTAGAATGTTAGAAATATCTATGTTACATACGTTCTCTGCTGGCCCAATAATTGTCAAGTACATTTATCTTATATATTCCCGTCTATCACACTGACTGGCTGAAACGGGAATATCAACAATTTATACGAACGTCCTACCAAAAGATTTGCGTGGTCAATTTGGGTATTAGGAGTAGAACCATCTCTAGTGAAGAGAGTTATAGTGTCCGCACTCACTTCTCGATTCAATATTAGAAGTTACTGAAGAAAGCATGCTGACAAAAATATCTCACACGGTATCAGACTCAGTTACCTCTCTTAGATAATATGATATATCAGGTGAGTATAAAGAACTATGGGTAAGGTGAGCAAAGAGGCAGAACAGCGCGTTGTATCCACGAAATAATCCGAAAAATGTGGTGGCTACACAATCGTCGAAACAATTAAAAGGATGTTGATCACAGTAACGGCATAATTCAGCTGGATGTCCCAAGCAATTTTCGAAAGCACAAATGAAGGACGACATTACAGAAAGCGTATCACTAAATACCGAGCAGTTACACTTTAGAAAAATGATTCAACTTTTGTGAAAACAGTAGTCGCTAGTTCGTTATGGAGCACGGAAACAGTACTTACGGACTAATTAAGACAGTTGCCAAAAGATCTCAAGTATGCCCTTTCGAACCTGATTACAAAGAAGGTTCGCAGCTACTGAACAAGCAAAACAATTCAGGATTACCGATTTTGGACATAGTGTGTGTAACTAACTGCGCCTAGTTGTTCCCGTGAAGCCTATTTTTTGGTCGACTTTTAACAAAGTACGGCAAACGTACTACGAGGCTTCTGAGGCAGGTACAGGCTACTATGGAACCGTATGACCTCTACACGGAACGACTGAACTGAACTGAAAGTTTTCTAACGTGTATTAAGTTGAAGGACGTCAGGAGAGAGGAACGAAAGGTGTTAACTAAACTGGTCGAATGGACTGTACACAATTTTCGCAAAGGCGAATGACTAACAAAAATTGGGCTCGGACGGAAAATAGCTCGCAGGAATTAGCTTCACGTCCACGTAACCAGACGGGATATTTATCAAAGGCTTATCGCCGCGGGGGATCATTGTTCTCAAGAAATAAATTCGTTTTTGTTGTCTGTTTAATGCTACATTTTAGCAAACAGATGAAGTTTTGTTAGTTTTGAAGCGCTCGAATTGATTGCCTTGAAGTGAATACAACTTATTACTCATGCATCGCTTAAATCATCCTCTCTGTGAATAATCTCAACGTCCTGACCGAAATAAGTGGAATAATTTTTATTATGTAATCTGAAACTTTTGAATTTCGCCGTAATTAATTTTCTACAATACGCACGTTTCTCCTCTTCCTATTTGTGGAAAACAATTTTCGAGTAAATTCCACAATTTATTTTCATACACAATGACGTGCAACGTTTCGCTCACGCATATCAAGATGCAGCTTGAGATTCAAACACAAATTTCGTTTACTGTTATGGCCTGTGTGATAAAGACGTATTTTGGCTGGCAATACCAAAAGAGGCCAGTAGGTGGCTGATGGTATTTGGCTAAAGATTCGTCTTAAGGTCGGAAGCAAATTAACTATTGGAAGCATGAGTGGTTTGTTAGATTTGCATGATTACAACTGAACGACTACTTAAAACAGATGTTTCCTCTTCCATTTTTACCTCTGTGAAAACAAGAAAAGCAACGTTCATGAATGAACGTTGATGGTTTGCCATTAAAACGCTAGTACCTTACATTATTTCTGGATACCTTGTACAAAAATGGCCAGGTTGTTTCTACGGTTGAAATGATAGTAACCTAGGTAACATTACGTGACCAACTACCGTTAGTGAATATAACCTAACACCAGGCTACTGCCAACATGTTTCTACTGAGCTCACCGATGAATTACATAGCGTCTTGAAAGAAAGCAGACGTATGTTCGCAGCGTAGTGACGTTAGTACCACCTGGTTCATGTTTATACTGCCTTAATAGGGAACACACATAGTATGTGACAGTGGTGATGTGAAACAAGGAAAGTGTTAATGACAGTTTGACAGTTATTAGTCTATTCTTGAGCATAAACTCTCAGAACTAAGATACCATACAAGCGTGGTTTAGTTTTTTTGGGACAGTATCCTGTGTGAGAGCTCAATTGCAAACATAAATTGCTACAAGATAGAACGTTGCTTCTCAGCTTGTGTTATAGTTCGTGCAGAACGATGTATATTCTTCGTGGAAGAACTCTACATTTTATTTTGTCCTGAAGATATACCGCTGCTCTTCGAGCACCTAACCGTGTTTACGTCAGCTACCTGTTTCACAGTCAGCCGCTGGTCAGGTCGTGGTGATAATGTTGGCGCGATGATAATTCACAAAGCGTGGGTGTTAGGTTGTTCATATCAATAGAGATTGCTTAAGATGCTTAATATATTCATAGAAACAACCGCTAAACAAGAATGGGTGGAAACACATTCCGTTCCGCAGGTTTTGTTCAACGTACATTGATTCATCTTGTTACACGTTTATTAACTTAAGCAAAGTTTGGGATCAATGAGGACGAGGGGGAAAGCTTGCGTTGCCGGCATGCACAGATCAGTTCATACTTCACTAAGAAAGCGCCATAGTGTGCACACCAAAATCAACAGTTAGTATGCCTACATCTTTGAACTGGTCTGTTAGCAACTGTAAGAGTAGATGATGACCCATGGATCAATCTACCACAAAAGTAATAAATCAAGTACAAGAGCCAGTGGTTATTATCATGGAACTGTCCGCCATATTAGTGTCATAATTTTTAAAATGCTCAAGAAAGTTTTGTGGCAACCCACCAATTGGCTTGACAGTGAGCCACCACACTGAATAAGTGTTTTGGGTGACTGTTTCAGCGTCCCGGTAATTTTATGCAACAGACCGTAGACCCCATTCACTTGTGGTGTTCTTACATTGATCGGCTTGTTTTAATTGTATTGGAAACTCTAGTTCCTGTGGAGATAGAACGCACAACAGTACCTGCTGTAATATATGCTTCTGACTGAACGGTTCACATTTAGTGTTGCGCATACCATTATCCGCTATTTAGCTGCATTTTGGTGCCTGGCCAAAATGGAAACCTTGGGGTTAATTGAAAATATTTTAAATCTCGTTTATTTGTTTCATATCTACTGCAAGATGCCCGTTAGATTTCGGGGTTACCGATAAAACAGCAGACTATGAAGCAATAAACCTCACTAATTTAGGCTAGAAAGTTCGAAGTAAAAATGTACAAGTCAAGAGAGAAGTAAAACATGAAAACATTGTCGTTTATAATTTGTTGAACGTTTTTATATGCGTTCGGTTATTCAGTTTGTCTGGATTCATGATTACTTAATTGTGTTGGTTACCGTGGGTAGGAAACAGGATATTTTGCTCTCCGCCCATCTGCTCACATTATTGGTTGAACTGTTGGCTAACGAACTCATAGCATGATGAGTCACCTCAACTCCATCTTTGTGCAGACTTCCTAACGCCGAACTTCCTGTGTCCTATACCTCCTGGAAAGTATTTACCCAACATCGTCAAAATCTAACTTGTGGTGCTATCACACTTTTGTATGTAGTGATCTCAGTCCAACAGATTTCATGTCGTTATTATGCCATTCGCTGTCATCAGTGAGTTCAACCATTTCATTTGTATAAATACCAATGGAACCCTAGCAATGATCGCTTTGCAAAATGCAAGAATAAACGAATGTAAACATGACGGGGAGATTAAACCCGATCAAAATGAAAGAATTTGCAACGTGGCAACTACGAATGAGAATTGCTTTATCCACAGAGACAACAACACCCGAAAGTAAGGATGTGAGGAACCACTGTTTTCGACAATTCTTTCGCAACTCAGTACGATTACTTAGGTTTCTGATGAGTAGTAAGGGATTTTCGGTTTTCATGAATACGTCATATGAGAAAGCGCAAAACCAGAAAGTGACTGTTAACGAACGATAATGAGTTCTAATTATAGTCTACGCACACAACAGTTGGTTAGACACAGACCTGTTGCTGACTGGGTGTTACGTCACACGGTCAGGGTCGATTGTTTTTGTTCGGTTAGATTGGATGTGACTACAGAGGTTGCAAGGACTGGGCACATTTCTTTTGACAGCATAGGTTGGGGTTACGCAATCTAATAGCAATGGATTCGGCGGTCTTCAAAATGCGCTGACGGTCTTTTTTGGTTGACTGTTGGCAACTCTGTAGACAACCCGGGATGTTTTGCTGATGGCCGTGTTGTGGTTGCTGTCAGTTGGATTTGCAACAATATCACTAGTAATTGACATGACAACCGGTTCCTTGATCCTTTTTGACAAGCGCCTAGTCGTACGATCAACATATTCTGCAGAACAACAGCAGCATGCAAATGAATATACGAGCACTAATTGATCATGGTGGCCTATCTTTCAAGCTCAATTTTAACATCGGCATTGTTGTGAACGAATTTCTTGTGGTTTCCGCTGGAAAGGTACGTCTAAGTGACCGGTACATGCACCGGTTGATCTGATCTGCCGCAGCATCCTCTTTAAGCGGGAGTTTTATGACCATGATTTTCTTTTCAGCTATGGGCAGTACCTCATGCGGGAGTTTGGCGCTCGTATGTGAAGTAATGAATTGCTCCAGATAGCCGTTTCCCCTCAATAAGTTTTGAAATGTATTCAGGTCCTGCTGTACTGCGTCAGTCGAATAAATCCATCCTGCTCTATTTGCCAGACACTGAGCAAGAGTTCCTCATTGTTTGAGAGGCAAAAGCCTGTTTAAATTGCCATATTGACCTCTCCATGTAGGTTTGTGATATACCGACCTACTCAGTGTAACGTCTTGACGTTTGATCAATCTGACATCCAAGAAATGGAATTCGTTGCTGGATTCCCTTTCTGAGGTGAAGAGCAGTAAGGTGTGTGCTGCACTGAAGACCTGGAGGAGGTTGGTAACTCATCTGGTGACTGTATAACAAATATATGTCGTCTGCATATCGGCGGAACGTACGGAGATTTTGAATGAGTGACTGAAGTTGGAATTCTGATTTGCCCATGAATACGTCTGCTAGTAATGGACCTAAACGAGATCTCATTGCTACTCCATCTGATGGTCGATAAAGCTCACCGTTGAACAAAAACTGAACATTGAGGGTGTACTGCAAAAATAATTCTTTTTGGTCTGATCTTTGTACTTCGAACATGTTTTCGGGCTGTTCAGTCTTATCACACGTATAACTAGCTGTATCCACCAACGGGACATTTGTGAATAACGAAGTGACATCAAGGGAGCCCATGTGCAGGTGTCTGACATTAGTGTTCGTCATGGAATCGACAAACTCGAGGGTGTCACGATGACTGTGTGTGAGTAATGATCATTACTCACAAAAAGGTGGCTCAACGTTCACATATGATAATTTGGTCGTGCCTACCGTGAGGGCAGTGGGGCAGTAGTAGCCACGGTTGCCTCATGAAAAGCGAAGCAATGACAAGGACATGCACTACTGACGAGCTCTAATTAGGATGAACCTCCAGTCTAGTTCTTCTAATCGAAGGGGGCCTAATGGACTATCTGTGGGAATACGACAGTTGCGATCAATTGTGGGCGATGTTCAATCTGCACGAAGACCAAACTCTTCTACTACTAATCAGTAATCGTATTAAACTGAAAAAGAATTTTCGAAACGGGTACTCGTCACATGATCTCAACGATATCTACACAAAAGATTGGCAATCAACATTCAACGTGCATACGAAAACTTGTTGATAATTGAAATAGTTGGAAATTTCGGGCAAACTTGTTCATTCTGATAATTCCGTCATGTTTAATGTTTAGTGTGATAAATAGTACGCTGAAAAATCGGCTAATTTATATCCATACACCTTCTAACTCATAGTTTCTATTCCTACAGATAAATAAGCAGTCCTCGGTTAACTGTAGGCCCACGTTCTGTTGTAATTTTCAAATCAGTCTCAGACGACGTTTTTGAATACGATTACTAACTGCTGGAATATGCAGTGAACTTAGCCAATCCTAAACGTCGTCTAAACAAAATTCTGCTACCTGGCTGATTGTAGAGAAGTAACTGAGATTAGAGGTGTAGAAATGCATATCACATCTCGTAATGTACTATAACTTTGTTCTCCATATAGTCATAAAAACTAATGGTTGTTATATCGTGTACCCCCAAACAACAATTTGTGTCTTCATTTATATTTAAAACTCTATGATATTTGTATTGCCTTCCGAAAGTGTAACATTGTGTACACACTTTCCAGACCGCCGAAAGTTATGAACGCTATTACTGACAAGCTCAAATCAGTGCATTGTTCAAGCACTTACTATCACCGCTGAAAAATATTATACTTACTACATACCATCAAGTATACGTGCAATAACACCTGCTCTACAGTCTAGCGAGATATATAAACCTAATACAATGCCTTTATTGTATTCAGCATTCTTAACCTAAAAATACACTGCAACTCATTCCACTCCGGATTTCCGCGTAGTAACATAGATAACTCCATCACAATTTGACATTCAATCCCAGATGTACTTCGTGGCTTGCATAGATGCGCATCACTGAATGCAAGTAAGTCGTGTAATGCATGTGTACTTTCCATTCATTTTGGGTTTTGAACATAATAAAGAAAGGTTGGGACAACAACCACACAAGTTCCCATCAGAGAAGTCCGTTTCAATATAGTCGTCTACTATTCTGTTGTACTCATTATGTCCCGTTCGAGTCCTGTCCATTTCAGTTTGGACATCACTCATTATTGATCGCTGTTGTCGTAATAAAGTAGAAGTTTGAGCCGGCCTGTTTCAGAAGCGTGTTAGACTAAAGTTTTACTTCCGTTAGAGCTCGTAGGCATTATATGTCCTCGCCACAGCAGCAGTTAGAACTCTAACCACGCGTTCACGAGGCAATCATGTTGAACAGTGTGTCACTGACCTCAAAATAGGTACGACCACATTAACAAATCCTTACACTCAGCCACTTTCGCTTGTGAGTAATTATCCGTTCGCTCGATCGTTCCAATAATAGGCAAAGTAAGTGTCCTGGTAGCTTCAACAGATTAGCCAGCGATCAAAAAATTCAGAGACAGGTCAAGTCCTTCAATATAAATAAACACGGTAGACGATATTTTAGACTAGTGTTGAGTCACTGGGACAGTGAAAAATATAGTTGCCTCATAAGAGTGTAGCCAGAGTTCTCATCTTGGACGAGCTCTGACAAGAACAAACCTCGAACCTAGTATTTTCTTCCAAACAGATCCACTGAACCGTTTATAGCAATGTGACAGCTGCGACCAATTGTGAGTGACACTCAACTTATGTTTAATCGAAATTCCTTACTACTCATCAGTAGTCAAAATATTGCTCAACAATTTGTGTTATTTCAGTGTGATGAGACGTTCCAGTCGTCATCGATTGGAATTAACGGGATATTTATTGTCCCCTCTAGAGCGACCGGCAACTTGAGCATCAGTCACAAGCAAATGTTGCTGAGCACTTATATACGGCGATTTAAGGGGCAGGATGGTAGATATAGCGGCTCCATGAAGGCGTGACCGGAGTCCCATTCCCTGCCTTGACAGGGACATGCACTTCTGGCGAGCTATAATATGAGCAAAACTCGAGCATAGTATTCTATTTCAAAAGTGGCTGGTTCGGAAATCTATTACAAATAATAAATGCGGTTTCCGAACATGCACCCTGAAGACTGGTAAGCCTTGAGAATATAACTCATACTTTTCGTCCATTATGTGCATTGTCCCACAAATCTGAGACAATTTTGCAGACCCTCAATCACGCGAACAGTTTATCAGGGCGTCCTTTCTCTGATCCAGTGGGGTTATAATCGTACATTCCATACATAACTAGCATAACTAGGGTGTACATTGTGATGAGACAATGTTTCCCATTATAAAGCTTCCGGTCAGAAGACTGCCAGCTTGATTGGATCAAAAGTTGGTTTATGATTCAAGGTTACCAGAGGTACACTTGACTGAAATTATCAAACATATTCCTCCACACATTCACCGTTTTATCCCCCATCGCAAATGACAACATAACCATATTTCCACTCAGTTGCATTCCTCCTCTATCTATGTTGTAGCCTGTAGGGCTTAGTGTCATCACACCAGACTAGGAACACTACTTTTGTTTTGCGTAAGTCGAACCTTTTCGATTATTTATACTCTGCCACCCCTAGAGCTCTATTGGCTTGTTGCTGTCATATAGCCAACCGAAGGTTACTGGCTCAGTGGAAAACTACATCTACGAGTTACCTGGATTCGCTACAACGTAAACTGAAACCTACAAGTTGGGAGCTGTTTCGTCATTTGCTGGACGATGTAGGACAATATCACTTCGACGCATTTGACTTGCAGTTGGAAATCTCGTTAAATCATGTTCTTGTTAAACTTGACCATGAATGGTTGTGCAAAACGCACGTAATCATACAAAGATTCTGGTTGTGCCAGTTGGAAAAGGACTTTCTGGAACCGTTGGAGCAATTTATATCTCGTCAAGTGGTGCAAGTGAGCCATGTATACATCTAATCAATACGTAATTCTACTTCACTGAGTAGAGAAAGCAGTGGTTTCAGAGTCAATCTTCCTTCACCGGACATCCCAACGATGGCCATATGTGCTCACCAGAACAGGATGACATATTTGTAATTGTAATGAACTAGGGTTTCTCTGCAACGTTTTTATAGACTTTGGGGATTATTGTGGATTGCCCTCTAATAGGAGAACAGAAATCAATCTTAATTCCTACTATGCGTAGTAATTAGGAGAAACGGCTCGGTGACGGAGAAAATTATCACCTGCTAACTAATCAAAAGACAGTAGTAGTCGGGATAACGTTTATGCATCAGGATTGTGAACCACCAGAAGTATATTTGTGCACTGTTCTCACCAGTTAGAAAGCTTGCGAGTGTCCCCATATTATCGCTAAATGAAGATCATCTTTGTCAATTTCCGTTGTAGACTACGTGACCGTCAAATTATTCGTCCCCATGTCTCACACCATCTCTGGTGCTGCAGTTAGGTCCTCATTCAGACAGCTAGTTCAACTTATGCCCAAGCAATTTTCACGGCTGCCACTTCTCAGAAGGTGCGACAGTGCTGGCGGCTTCTGGAAAGATACGAACAACTTATTTTCCAGGTGCCCATACCAGCACCGGGGTCAGTGTTACAACGAACTGACCATGTCAGCAAACTCTAACTACAGGCTCTCAGTATGTGTGTCTCACCGTAGCGTAGTCCGTCAGGCAAGTTCGAGCAACGATCACATAGGGTGAAATATGATGAACAACGAGTTCCTCCGTAATCACCAACCCAAACTGCTGCGGATGCCACCAGTGGTTTGACAGTTGTTCCAAGGCTCACCCAGTCCTAATTCTATCTCCACAAGAGAGAAAGAAAGCTACCCGGTCAGCACTTCACGGAGAGCGGTGCTGCTGGCCACCGTGCTTGTATATTTTTCTTTGCGAACACGGGGATTTTTAACCCGCGGATACTAGTGGTCAGGCCGGTAGTTCCACACCAGAATCTTGTGACCGTATCCCGCAGACGTTGACCGCTTTTCAGGATGCTAGTGGCATGTCTATTAGCGACTACTACCAAAGTTCTGGCATGTTAATATTGAATGTGAGTCGTATTTCCAGATGACTTCTCGTCAGTGCAGACGTGTTGATGTCAACCGTCGTCATATATTACACAGAACACTGCGACTTACATATCGTTCGTAAAAAGCACCTCCCGGTTATTGGGACTTTGGTCAACACGGTTCCAAACAGCCCACTGCCTCGAAGTGAAGTTGCTAACAGCCGTGTTTCACCTGTTGATCACTTTCCTTGTATTCATCAGCAGCTTAATCCATTGTCTGCAATGCCAGTTACAGTACATTACCACACCGTCGCTACTGGCACATCAGTGTTAGTTGAGTTCGACCATATGATTATACTTCACCCCATCCGCCCGTTGAAGATCCATTGGGAGTCACATTTCCACATTATCAGAAAACTGATGCCCATGTGCAGATTATGGCGTCCTTGATAATGTTAGGTAATTTAACAAGATATAATACCAGTCTTAACACAATCCGTTTGTTCTGAAAGGTTGGTCAGGTTCATGGTTCTCACCATAGTACAGTTAAAAACGAATTCACGGCAAAGACGGGTCAATACACCTGATTGTTCTTATATCTGTGCACGTCGTTCGTGTGGAGAAATGCTACTCAAATTTCCAACTTATCAACTGTGATGTTACAGGGAGTCTGGAGTTCACATACCCCATATCAGTCACACCCAGGTAAACAGCATTTCTGATGCGTATCATCAGTTTAATCCTTTCAGCTCCTCGGAAAATCTGCAGCGCATAACATCACTTTCGATACAGATAAATCCGTTTTGACCAATCTGTAATCGAGCCTGTAGAACGTCAATCAACATGGTGAATGGCGGCTGACAGTTAAGATACAATTTATTTGTGAGTTCCGAAGTCAATCAACGCTCGTTGCCGTTCATCGACTCAGCGATATGTTAATCCATCATGGGAGATTAATATCATGCTCTGCTAAGCTGACGAAACTTTTACCCAAACTGTTTCCTGTCCGTATCAGCGGCGATGCGGATTCATCAACAGAAGCTTTTTACCCTTTCCCTTGTACCAAAAACGTATTCAATACTGGGACAATTTTGCTTAACTGGGAGCCAAACATCACTCTTAGCTCATCGGTGGAAGCGTTAGATGCAACTGTTCTTACCGTATTCCATCATTTTGCCGATGGGGCAACAAGACCAAATTTGTTTTTATCCAGACGCTTGCTACCAACGAAAGCTGTGTACAACACTGTCGATAATGTAACCAGGAATGCGCTTGTCCATTTATCATTTCCAATAAGGTCTCGACTACTTATTTTCTATAGGCTACCAAAGAAAAAATGCTTGAGACCAAGTGAGTAGTCAGAATCACAAAACAACTTATGAACGCTCGGTACTTTGGTTCGTTGGTGACGTTTCATTTTTGATAGGGAAGCTTCTTCAGACGAGATGAATTAGTTGTAAATCTGGTCGTATTTAAGACAAAGTAGACATGAACAGGTACATGAAACACAAGACAGAAAGCCATAGGTTAACGGCGAGTAAACAAAGGACCAGCCTGGAATGGAGTTGTCAAATATAACGGATCTAAGTAACCTGAACAACTAAACAGAAATGAAATGGATACAATCTATCGGATAGATCAGTCAAGGGGGTCAGCTGTTTTGAAAAAAATAGGCAAGAAGGTCATAATCTTGAGCTGTTAGGACGGTCATGTCATCCAGTTATCGTGCAAGGGTATTCGATCGATCCAAAACTGACCGTTAGTTGCCGGATAGTTCAACCCCGTCAGCACTAATTGCAACGCATTTGACATCTGCATTCTCGATGGCCGGTGTAAATAAGCGCTTCGGTGACCACTGATTACCGAATTCTTGGGCACTTTCCTAATGTCCCACCTGTACTTATTTACTCTAGTACTACAATCTAATGCCGCCGACCCACTCTATAATTTTTACTGGTTACAAACAATTAATATACTTCTTTGATAATCGGTGCAAACGTCATTCACTACACGAAAGACACTATGCATACTTTATGCCGCACTTCCCTAAATACGTACGGTGTGTCTCTCACGGCAACAAAATTATGTCTGATACCCTGTCATCCGTCTCAGCACCTATTGGCTACCACGACGTCGACTTGGTTGAATGTACGGAGCACCCTCCATGAAATACTCAATCTAGCTGTGCGATATCGGTTCGACTTTTCTGTTCAGTCTGTTGCATGACGCAGAACTGCCTCACAGTTGACCCCAGTTCCAGTCTCCGAATATGCATTTTATCAAACTGACTCCAACAGAAAAAGAATGATGGGTGAGTTAAACAAACCGTGAAGACCGGTCGGGAATATACTGAAGATACACGAAACCGAGCAAGCGGCAAGACGGAATGATAATACAATGGAACGGAAAACAAGTGCGCGGTGTGGTTCGTACTGCCAAGTGCACAGGATATCCACCGTTATCCTTACCCGTCCAAACGAACTTTTGGATGCATGCAAATTGGTTAACAAGAGGTTACAAATGAAAACCACCCTTATACACAGTTAATGATAAATAAGTGTCACTACAGGGACTTTGCGATTTCTACTTGTCAGAATCTTCTAACGTACACAGTCGACGAGGAAGTTTAGTCTTCTAATGGATGTGATGATCTGTTGCTTCACACTGGAAACTCGGGGACAGAGCACACTCGTAGTGGGAATTATTTATAGTTCATCCGTGTGCAACACACCCGACGATGACTGTCTCCTTATAAACCGGGAAAACGTCCTACGGTTACGAAGTTTTCATCATCTTGTAATGGGTGAGTTTAATACCACTGAAACAGACGAGTCATCAATGTTCCACACGGAGAGTGAAATAGGATTCTAGGCTTCCTCGCTGATGCTGATGCGACGAAAAACGTGCACACGTGTCAACGTCTTGAAGCGGTATCATTCTGGTCGAAAACCCCTTCTGACTGATCGTGTTGTGATTATTGAAAGTCTCACGTTGGACAGAGTAGTCGTTGGACTACCGATTACACACTGTGACCCTTCCTTGCTCACCTGTGATCTTGTCTGCTAATGGTTGAATTGATCGGCAAAATGAATTACATATCGAAACTTCAGTCCGGCTGAACTTAACGGTCTAGGAATCTATATTTGTTCACTCGTTCTTGCACATAAGTCTGTGACCCAGAATTATCACTCGTTCAGAATGTAAATCACAGTTTGGACGAACGACTCGTACTGCGCGAGCTATGAATTTTGTTATTCTCATTTTGCTCCTTTGTAGAGAATAAACCTTCTTCTTGAAGATGTTTACATTTACTCGTGAAAACCCTGCACGGGAAGCGGCGGGGCATTTGTAATGAGGTGAATACACACACATGCCGTAGATTACGACAGTATTTCATTGAGTTGGTTTCTTGTAGAATGATGTGGTGCGGTGCATGCACTAACTTGTTGTTGACTACCTTAAAAATTCCATCGGCTCACTCAGTTACGTTACGACTGCGAAGTAGAAAATACCTCATTATGAGCAAGCGATATTTCTGGTTACGACTCCGCACCATGGTATCAAATGTGGTGATCGTGAAACTGTGTAATGGATTTTTTAATTTGAAACATGTGAATATTATTGTCAACTAAAGAGGTATGTTCTACTCGGAACTACTCAGGGGTTGGCTTCTCACGCATAAATATATGCATGTAAATAAGTGCGTGTTAACTTGCGAAAAAGATGGTCCACTATACTGAAATAAAAGCGTACATACGTTCATTAACAACCAAGCCCCTCCAGATTGACCTATTTCACTTTTGTGCGCTTCTATGATATAAATGTTATCTAAGCATGTTCTGCCAATGAACATTAAAGCTACACTAAGTGTAAACTCTGTGTGATAATGATAACTGAAGGACAATATATTCTTGATTCTGTATCTAGAACTAAAACTGAGGCTGCACGATCTACTTTCTGTGATCGTCTAGAAATTCAGCGAAGACACGGTTTAGTACCGCAGTCCGCACCGTTGATCGCTATCAAAAGTTATCGTATTGCCCGTTGAATCCTATTTCAAATCAACCAAAGTACTCCACACACTAGGACACGATGTTATAACCATCATCAGAGAGCAGACATCTTTGTATCTAAGGTTAATCAATAGACTAAAGTGAGAGTTGATTATATCCTAATTTTCCACGTGACTGGTAAGCCAGTTCCTACTTGCTAATTATTTTGCATTACTGATGAGTAGTCTGTGATATAGTTTAAGTTAAACATCAGCCATGTCTGATCTTAGTTTGACACTCGATCGGTTTCACTTGAAAATAGCACTAAACTCGAGTTTCGTTCACATCAGAGGTCGTCACTGACATGTGTCTTCGTCGAGGCCAGAATTTTATTTCTAGCCACGCTTCCATGATGCAACCATGTTGACTGTTTCTCCACTGACACCAAATTAAGCATGAGTGAATTATCCGATTTCAGAACTCATTTTTGCTTGTGTGGTGTGTAGATTGCAGCCTTAGTCCTCCAGTTAGTCATGTAAAGGGAAACCCGCACACTGTCGGCCTACGCATTTTTGGTAGTCAATAGACGTTCCAAATTTCCGTACCGGTCAGTGTTTATTAAAACCAAGTCCGATACTTGGTCCGGATATTTTCAAATGTTCAATAAGTACATTACACTGGATCTTACTAAGTAATGGCATGTGTCTACAAGTTAACAACAGTCGTGCGACCATCGCTTCCAGCAGCCCAATGTACGTCAAACCTGGTGATTCACTCACATTTACCGAAGCCTCAGCAAACCGTTGGTGCACTGAACGACATCAGCGTCAGAACCTTGGGTACCCCGTTGATGGCAAGACTCCTTAGAGATCTGAGAATCCTTAGGAAACGCAGGAACGCGCAAAGATTCATCCTATTCCAAGGCTTCTGGGATTCTGCAATAAACCGTATTCCAAAATTCATGTAAATGACGTTTATGTGGTGAAGACCATAGCATTCGTGAGCTGAGAGCCCCTGATACGTACCCCATTTCACAGCTACGGGGTCACACCACTTGTCTCGTCTGTGAAACCATCTTTAAGGAAAACTGACAATCTTCTCATTTGCCAGTAAGATCCGGTAACCGTAAAAGGTATGTTCAGTAACACAGTTGTAATCTCATCTGTTCCCTTTGAGTTCTTGCGACTGTCACTTTCAATGAGCTGTGTTGCTCAAACAACCCGATGCTTCATGAATGGAGATATTTATGGTCTAGACTTCCTTTGGCCTTACGTGGACGAAATGTTTGTCAGGAGCTTTAGTTAAGAAGAACGGCTTCTGCAATTGTGCAGGCTATTTGAGTGACTGACCAACACTGGTAGTAGTATTAATCACGCCTAGTAAAAGTTGGATGTACGTACCAATGCATTCCCAGACCACGGGGTTATAGTCGATTTTGTTGTTGCCATTTCCAGCTGTGCCTGAATCGTATCGTATTATCCCGAAACCCCTTCGTTCTAACAGCTTCGTAGATTCCGTGGTCTAGTGATGTATAATGGAAGAACTGCTTTGTTGTTGCGCATACATTTTGTAGTCCATGACTGATCTTCTTCTTGTAGAAAACCACAAGTGGTCCTTACCGGAAGCTGCTCTTTTTGTAGGCTGCACAGCCAGCGAAAGCCATCGCGAAATACCTGTGCTGTTACACCCAGATATCAGTGCATGGTTAGGGACCTGAACTGTTTCTTCTGACACAACCGTCAGCGCAAAGTTACAGCAGTTTTCATCAACCGCGGACAGCCGTTGGCCTTCGCCTCGAAACTGTCACAATCCATGGAATCACGTCATAGCACATGCTGCTTAACACGGTGTGATATAAATGTACGTATGAGTATATAATTGAGTACAAGTTTAGATGTGTGTAGGTATAAGTACTGCTGTCATTCTCAAAAGGGCTAATCACTCAAATGTACAAATTGAATGTAAACATTTGTGTGTCCTTTAGAACTAACACCTGACAGCTATTCGCCACAATAAAAAGGGGAATATATCCCTCGACTCACAACAGACACGGCATATCAGTGGTGTTCTCATCACTATTACAAGTGTTTTCTTACGTGCGCATAAAATGGGAGATTCTGCTCGTAGTTCTTTTGATTTGGTCACCATAAATGTCAGACAAATAGATGATTCAAAGATAAAGTGAATTCGTCAACGCAGTTATCTTGAAATATAGCCTGACTGTGTAGCCTCCTTGCAAAGCGTGGTTCTCTGCAAAGTGTAGCAAGGTACATCTAGACCCACAAGTTTCATTATTCTTTGGCTGTGCAGGGTTCAACCTAGTTAGAACCTGTCGTACGTGAATACATGCCTTATTGAGAGGTATCAGTGGACCTTTTGCGTTGGCTAAGGTTAATATCGATCATTTTAATTTGATTTACAGTTGTCTAAACGTCAAATTTCTTAGCTCCACCGACTAAAACTTGACCGTCTATGGGATGGACACCCATCCTCACTACTTGTACGTCCATCTCATCTGAGGTTAGTTGCTTACCTACAATTCAGTGTTACTCCTGAAGTGTGTCAAACCTTTCATTAGACAGCCGGAAATGATTCCACTTCACGATTGTGCTTCTTAAACTGTAACTTTTGTCCTTCAGAAATGTTGGTGGCCCACGTAAGTCATCCCATAAGAAAGATCACTGATCTGAAATAGCATTTAACAAGGCCCTATGGAACTTATATACCCCAGAATCTACAACCTAGAATCCAGCCGGATTATGCAGCACAGTCACCACCAGTCGAGAGGAATCCACAGTACCTAGTCTGTTCCTCTTCACCCAAAGGTCTCATTAACAGTTCTGTTAGGGTAGTGCAAGACGATCAAAACAGACTTGAAAACCATGTGACCGGAATTGGTGCACTGTTGTGTGTTGCGAATAATCAAATTCGCAACTTCCGTCGATTATAACAAACAAGTGTTACGTCTGGAACACAGTATGTGACGACTAATCCTGACGCAATCACAGAAACAGTCATCATCCGTGCACCTGACGGGAAAACTCTTCCTTTGTCCAAGTCCTTTTGTGCATAGTGGCTGATGTAAGAATCTACATCCACCATTTGTAGATATGTTGCATGTAGTGTAACAAACCGCGGAAAATCCGTAGTTGTCCATGGTATGAAAAGTGAATTTATTGTAATCAACAGAGTTAAACTTCGAAGTACTGGGGAGAAGGCCCTCGATATGTTGTTGAAAGCTTAGCTTCCCTGTTCCTTCCCCAATCCAGTGCGATCAAGGCAGACAGCGCGGTCACTAGTTAAAGTCTTCCACTTTACAGAATGATTAGCGCGGCAGACGCTTGTAAAATTTTAATAGTTTACGAGGTGCCTCGAATGTTTCGCACACAAGGACTCGCATTAATTGTGTGCAAATGTATTGTTGCAGTATTTCCCCGTATGAATTTTCCCGCCCAAAAACACAATTACAAAACGATTTTCTTTGGTAAATGTAGACAGATCAACTCAGTAAATCAACAATAAGGAAAAGTTACCCAGTCTCGTGAAAAAGCTTGAGGTCTGATATTTTGTTTGAAGGAGGTGTCAGCCTTTGTAGGTACCTCATTGGTTGTTAAATTTTAGATCATACGGATATGACATAATGAGAAGAGCGACCACGGGACACGAGTATGCAGTGCTGAATGATCGTTTCTTGTGTGTCTTTTCATGCTTCCGAATTTTTTAATGTTAGGTAATCATCAGTTTTAGATACGCACCTAACCATAGAAAATTTATTCCGTCTAAACAACAGACCCTTATAAACGGTGCATTGTGATTCGACTGTGGCCCGCATAAAAATGCTTTTGCGTTACTCGTGTTCCTTTTTGGTGCAGACTGACATTTGCATACTATACGGTTGTGCGATCCCGTTTCTATATGCCTCCATTGTTTCCTAGATGTTCTCTGAGGAAACATTTTGGGGACAGTTTAGTATGTTTTGTCTTTACTCACATTTTTTGTGAATGAGATTTGTCCTTATGTAGAGAATTGCCAATTATTCTATTTGTACCCTACTGATCTGACGTTGTACATCTCTACTTTAAGTCGAATAAATAAATAGGGACTTGAGTTTTTGTGGGCTTTTTGTTGTAATTTTGGTGGCACCGCGTTGGAAGAAAAAATATGCAGGGACGGTGTTGTTTAAGCCGCCTTCAAGTTGGCTACCATAAGCTGAATATGGAGAAAACCTTTCAACTACACTTTCATGCAACAGTGTTATCACGAATTCTGTTGATCCCTTTAATATAGCCAGTCACACAAACCTATCCCTTATCACTAATGGTGATCTTGAAAAATCTTTAATTAGTGATGCCGTTAATGTTTAGTTCTTTTCAATTCGGCGACATCATGAAATTGAATCCTTCTGTTTAATAGTAGCCCAGTGGTATTTTTGTCGTAGGTATTACTTTGTACACCTCGTTTGTTCTTAATACCTTTAAACTTTCGATAACAAAAACAAAGTGCTTCAGTAACAGGGCCGAGTGTTTGTTGCTGGGCCACGTTGGTCTATTATTGATCTTTCACTTGCTCTACTAGTCGAACCTTTTGAGACCAGTACTCGCAAACTGTTTTCGAAAGTTTTGGGAGTCGCTCGTAGTAGACAAATTAAACCAGTAATCCTTACAAAATTCGGTAACTCACTTCTGAAAAATTCGAGTTGTTACTTTTACGTTGTGTGAACCACTGAGACAGGTTGTGTGGCAATTAGTTGAAATATTCCTTTGTAATCTACGGCTTATGTTGCTGAGATTGTCAGTGACCTCACGCTTTATGTGAAACATTCAAAAGACTTCGTTATCATCTTCGACATTTGGGTAAACGTTTCTTATCAAAGCGTTATGCTAGTATTTCCATGCGACGCTGCATGGAAAGTTTCGGGGAAATAAGGAACTCCTTCATCACGAAGACCTGCATGTTAACTTAAACTGATGTATGGGTGCAGTGATTATGTTTCAGGGGTTAACTTCGTACTAATGTTATTATACTCCATACATAAGTACGCCATGAATAATTGACTGAGAATATGTCCGAAATGGATCTTGGCTTGATCTGTATACACTTTTGAGTACTGATGAGATGTTCCAAGTTTACATGGTCGTGGTAATCCAACTGAACGTTGAAAACAATTCTGCAGACCGCCAGCTTGTGGTACTTGTTCATGACGTGAATCGTGCGCTGGGAGTTCTTGGGTATATTTCATCGTCCCGGTTACCGACCACCCATACGACTGTAACTCTAAAACTTATAAACTTTGCTAACTCCTCGTCTCTTTTTTGATTGCCAGAAACTCAAAACATTATACAACAATCACTTTCCAAGGGCTTTCAACGAGATATTAGCTTTACGAATTATATTGACTTTATAACTAAAGCCATATAGTAAACTTACTGAGTGCTCAGAGGGTGAATAATTTCAGTCTTTGCATATCAGCTTAGATAAGATATATCAATGAAATGGAATATGCAAACCACAATCGTGAGAACGATTGTTTATTATCGGCCGTAATCTGTCTCTTTAAGTCGTTTGATCACGAAACATATGGCCACCACTTTTACGCCACATGATATACCAAGTAGCGTTTCCCGGCTTATTGATCAGTCATCCTGTTATATTATTTTGTATGTCAGAGTATATCTCAGAGTGATGAACTACAAATCAAACGAAGTTGTGCGGTTTTGACACTAGAGAATCCTTCGTCATATCTATGTAACAGACTACAAGCAGATGTGGATATCTACTTAACATTTATGGTTCACCATAAAACTGGAGTATTTCTACAAACATTTCTACTTTAAATATATTTCGTCAACAGTCCTCACAATCCTCATTTCAATCCAATCCTACGTCTTTGTAAATTAGAAAAAATGCCAAGGTTACAGCTGGACGACTGTTGTGGTGGTTAATTTAACAACGCTACGGCTGGACTTCAGTTTCCATGTTCCGTTATAAACTACTTACCAATCGGTCTGTCTGAGTTTTTGGAAGAATGGCAATGACGCATCTTTTGTAAAATTACGTTCCGGCAATCTCTTCTACTTTTGTTTGTAGTTCCCTTTCAATGAGGGTTACTCAACTGAAACTTAGCTGATTGCTTTCTAAAAAGATCCACCACTTTGTTACGGGAAATAATTGTCGCGTGCCTATTGATAGGAGGGATGATGCCAATGTATGAACTGGCCTGTAAGAATCTGCATGTGTGAATAGAATCAATGTTCGATAAGCAACAAAAACTACAAGTGAAGATGCAGAACCTCAAAGTACATCTGAAGTTTGTGTCTTTTTTACAGTTAAAGTCATCATCCTTACATTAAAGCAAATCACCTGCTTGAGTTGATGAGACATAATCAGAATTGTGAACTCTGGTCGTTCGTAACAGTTGACGAGATTAGAAACAGGTTTTTCGTTTTCACATGGTAACCGTTTTTATACAAAGTAAGTATTAATTCAATTAATCTGATTGTCATTTATCTGATGGTTAATGTTCCTTTTGCTCAGCTGGTACTTCCAAACCGTAAGCAAAATGATGTAGCGAATATACTGTGTATTGCGCTGATGTCCATTATTATGCAGTTCCCTAGTTTTAAGGCCTTTTAGCTCAACCAAGGAATTACATGATAACCATGTGTCACTACAATAAGCTTCATAATCGATCACGACAATTTACATGCTTAGAACTGACAACACATCAGAATTTGTGAGATTGTATAAACACCACTTCTAGTTTCTGATGGTTGCCACATCGAAGCATAGTACGGCAATTCAAAACAGTTGGTCTTATTGACAACCACTGATGTGACGGATATCTGATACGACTTCATCGGATCTCATTATATATATATATATATATCGCCTAGCAGGTTTAATGAGATCGGAGATTTCGACCTGTCTAGGAAGTCCCAATCGCGGGGTTATCGATTGGATTTAACAGACAGTAACTGTGTCTCCATTTCGAGAC
>LUCH01000107.1:191304-221233 GCA_013368495.1 Paragonimus heterotremus | reverse complement strand
ACGACCGGGCAACCTGATCATCACTCACACCCAAAAGTGGTTCAGCGTTCACATATGATAATTCGGTCGTGCCCACCGTGAGGTCAATGGCGCAGTGGTAAACTCATGAACAGCATGTCCGTGGTTCAAGTCCCGGCAGTGGCGATGATATGCACTACTGACGAGCTCTAATGAGAGCGAAACTCGAGTCTAGTGCAACTGCTTTTCGAAATGTGCCGATTAGAAAGTCTATGGGGATGCGACAGCAGCGATCAATTGTGAGTGGTGTTCAACTTTAAATAAACCACTGATGTGACGGATATCTGATACGACTTCACCGGATCTCATTAGAACCATACAAACCAGGGAATCAAACTCAAGATCCTAGCGTCAGGTTGTAGTCGAGATACAACCACCAAACCACAGGGTCGCGGTAGACGGGGATGCAAGGAGGTAAGTGAATTATGTTCCCTAGTTGTTTTTTTTCTTCTTATAGGTTGAAATCGAGCAGCTGTTTGTGGTCGATGCTTACTTTCTTGCTGCCTTACCATATACGGCCAATCGATTTCAGCCTGTGAGGCAGGGAAATGCAAGACCTACCGTAATAGTGCAGTAATTGTCGCTTTTCTTCCATCAGAGAACATAAATTTTGCGTTTTCACCACCGGACATGTCTGAGTTTAACACGCTTATTTGCAGTATGAGGGACAACACACTGGGAGGCGCACATTGGTTCGTTCTTCACTAGTTCTACAATCAAGAATAGAAAACAGGAGAGATGCCATTGAAAGAACAGTTCAATAACACTAAGCACACCCACAACAGAGAGGGAAAAAAAGCCAAATTATAAGAACTGCGCGTCCTTTTTCGAAGTTTTGCCACATCAACGAGCAATATAAGCCACCGGAAATGTCAGCGAAGCACACCTATCTTAACGATAATTTAAGGACGATAAGACCTCACTATGAGCAAAATAACACATTTACTCTCCAGTTGTGTCCGCCTTTGTTCTGTATGCGTGTCGACGAAATCGAACAAAATGTCCCTGATGAGGATGACAATAAATCGTATATGTCTGAAATGGTTGAAAACGAGAAGTTTGTATCATTTGAGGTAATCACTGATGATAGATGCAGAAGTGAGACGGATAAATGAAAACAGAGTTAACTCAGAGGACTACAAATCTGTACAAGCTAAACGCTTTTCTGAGCGATACTTCCTGGAGAACAAACATTATTAGGCAACTGAATAGGTGAAAAACTCTTCCTGTTATAAGCGTAAAATCCACTATGCAAGGAATTACACGTTTAGAAGGATATTACTTCCCATCTGCCTTATTGTTCTGCTTAGTTCTGTGATGGGACCGCAGTAGTATGATCCTACTGGCATCATAAATCGATAAAATCTTAACAACTTAGTAGAATGACCGTTTGGTTTCAGAATGTCTTCTAAAAGATTTTCTTCCTAAATGTAAACTCACTCTAGTGTTAGTGCTGATACTAATCTTATACATATCACCGATTAAGAGACTGATTGATGGTGATCGTTTTCGCGGCAACGAAACAAGAAAACCCATTCGCATCCCTTGAAAATAGAGTTAACAGTCCATTGCTCCCAGACTTGGTTTAGTTGCTTCTCAGACTTTTTGTTTACTAACAACAGATAAGGATTGTTTCAGTTCCTTCTGGTCTTAACTATACATACCCATGGATTGGACATCATAATTAGTATATTCATGCCTGGTTCAATTTTCAATTTGATGTCGGTGTTAGGTTGCAAGCTCCCAACACGTTAAACCTATTTTGAGCAGTTCCTCCAAAAGCACCCTCCTAAGCAGATCACGTTCTTCATAAAAAATGACCTTGTTTGTTTCAAATATTCTGTCAAGGAAATGGATAGAACGATCCATGAACACGTGACTTAGAAGAGGCAATCACATTTAAACATTGTTTGTATGTGTGTAACGTTCAGTATTACACATGGCATCTAGACAGTACTTCTGTTTTGCCTGTCTGCTTATTCCGAATCAAAATCCTAACATTTTTGCAGTTGATCTCAGTCGAATAATCAGGGTGAAATAAGGGAAGTGTTTGTTTAAGCAATTTTCAAATTAGGAATCACCCGAAGATTTCACGTCAAAAAGTTGCTAAGGAGAATACTTGTAAACCTTCTGCAGTATGTCCGTTGAGTGGTTTGTTCAAACAGCACACGTTTGGTCAGCTTTTTTTCAGCCTACTGAGAAACACTCAAGGATTTGATAATTTTCACGTTGAACATTACTCATACTTGATCGAATCCTTCACATTCAGAATGACTTCCCAGCCAGTCTGTTCTGAAAGGAAACACTAGACTTGGGTTTTGTTCTCGTTGGGGCTCGTCAGCAGTGCATATTCATGCCACGGTCGGGTTTAGAATTCCTACCACTCTCTCAAGAGGCAACCATTTTTACCGATACACCACTGATCTTACATCAGACGTGGCGGAATTATCATATCTGGAAACTCAAACATTTTTGCTTGTGAATAACGATCGGATTGGGCGACTGCCTAAATAGGAGTCAGTTGTTATCTGCTAATTTCATTCCATAGCTCATAGAAAAGCCGGAATCTGTGGACTAGTTAAACCCACCAGAGCGTGTTTCGTACTATTTGACTCTGTCAGTTCTTTTCAAAAGAGGCTGACTGTAAATTCTGTCTGAATTCAAAGGCTGTGATGAAACATGAATGTTGTTTAATTTGTAACTAATTTGTACCTAAGCGGAGGTACGTTATAATCTCAGTTACAATCGTTCCACAATAGCCATGGCAGTTCTTGCGGATTACAGCAGAAGTGAGTATGCATATGAAAACGAACTTCCAAGTAAGTCGGGACAATTTACGTTATTACTGGCAAATCAGAGCCTTAGTTTAGTTGATAAAAACATAAGCAGACGATGGTATAAAAATGTGAAAAGAAGACGTGCAAAGTAAATCTCTGTACAAACCCTACTTAGAAGATGTGTAGTAAATACGCATGGATTGGTGGAAATTCTACCTGAAATCAAGATATGTTTCGAAATGTTAACAGGGGTAACAAAAATAACGAATGCAATAGAAAGTTTACTCTGATTAGAAGGGGCACGTTAGTCACGGAAGATAACCACTGTGTACCAAGACACTACTTGAAATAGTATGACTCGCCACTGCATAGTATGTAAGGATTTTGGGGAGGTACACGTAGGTTGCTCAAGCAATATCTCAACCGTGACTTCATACGTAGTAAGATGGAGGTAAGCAGTTGAGTGAATCGGGCAGTGCTTCTGCAAAACTGTGGGTAAGAAATATACAAAACGTGTTGGTGGGCACGAAATCTAAGCATTTTCACTCAAGGTGAACTATTAACATCACTTTATGAATCGCAGTACTAACCGCTCACTGTAAGACTACTTACTACCTCCTTATGTAGTGGGTGACACTCGTGATATTAACAATCATGTTGTGCTGAATAAACTGGCCATACATGAATGCCATCATATTCGTCTTCTGTATCTGAATAATCTGTTAGCCGAATTCAAATATGCCTCAATAATACGACCAGTATTTGTTCCAATTAAACTCCCCTCTTATTAAAACAAAATGCATATTCACAAAGCAATATATTTTTGGAACTACCAAAAAGTATCGAAATTCTGTGCCAGAACAAGTGAGAAGACGAATTGTTTCAAGTATATCCACTACGATAATGCGAACAAAGACAGAGTAACAAGCATGTATTTGCGATAATTCATATTCAGCCCGGTAAAATTACATTCAGGGATGATAGGTTTAGGTCGAAGTATCGGTAGGAACGAGTTGCTTAAATTTACGCCTGAGTAGAAAACTGTGAGCTGTATGTCCTTAGTGGATGTCATTTGTACCAACAAACAGACATCACTATTCCACGCCCATGGAATTCCTTTCTTATCTTCGTCTCATGTGTGTTCAGGATAAAAACATTTCTCATGGACTGTTCGCATGACAGATTTATGGTTTTACGTTTAAATTGATGAACACATCAACTTGATTAGACTTGCCTCTACGTGTATGTAATGTGTCCAAACAGAGAAAACTTTAATGAAAAAACCTCTTCTAAGTATCCATTTAAGGTCGTGCGGAAGCGGTTACATTAAATGGTTCCAGGATGACAAATAAAACAATTTCTGGGACCCAAACTGAAGCCAACCCTCGTATATGAAACAGTAGGGCTGTCAAGTCGGACAACACCGAACCTAATTATTCAACACAATTCGAGGTGGTTCGTTTAAACATATAACATCGTTCAAAGCAATCTTCGCAAATCGGCCTGGAAAAGTGATATCTGAACTGCTCCCAATCACCGGCTCCTCAGTGGGTCTTGTAAATCTACAGTTTTTCTTACTGACTCGATCAATACCGACGTCAACCAAGTGCTTCCTGAGGTATGTGGTTAATCCGCTTTATGAAGGACTTGCTAAAACTGCGAGTGTGCGAAGAAAATCAGAAGTTTCAAATTGAAAGTTGAATGCTAGGATTATTGAGTGAAGTGCTACATTTGCAATATGAGCTGAAGACCCATTCGCTCTAAAACGGAGAGAAGCAGTTGGCGCTTAACCAACTTCTAACCACATATTACATCCGAAGCACAATCCTTCATCTTACAGTGTCGTCCTTTACCCAATAATACTTTTGGATAAATTGGTGGCTATCATGTTTCACTGTAATTAGGCAGCTGATGCGTTCGTGAAAAACATACTTCGATCTTTGTGTTGACCTGGATAGTCCAACGATTGTTTAGCTTGCATATAATTATTCTGTTGCTCACCAGTAACTAATAGGTGTTGCAGCGTCTGCTAGTTTTGTTTTCACTTATTTACCTCTTAAACTGGACAATTTTGAAAAACCTGGAATTCCGCTGGATTCGAGCCAACTACAGAAACGGCATTCCCGGAAATTTGAAACTTGTGAACTTTCAGCCTGGCTTCAAAGCTTAGCCGGCAAAGCAAGTACTGGGTTTGGCCACACTATTTCGACAGTTTTTCCAAACTCAGTAGAGACCCAGAATTTTCTCAAAGCACCTTCCTTAGTGTATAGAATCTTCCATGCTCATAATCGAGAATGTTATATGTTTCAGCCGGAACGGTAAACAAATATCAATGTACCGCAGTCTGGCCTGTAATCCTTCATTGTTGTATGATGTTGACGTGACTGTCAAAACAAGCATCAAACTGTTATAACCCACCATCAGCCTTTTTAACAAGGTCTGATTTACTTTAGTCTATTGAGAACAACTGTGAAGAAATCTCACCAGCAATCACGGTCGCATGGCTGTTTGAAGGTTCTGGTAAAGCAACGTTGTTTTGCTTACCGTTGCACATCTGTACATAAAATTTTATGGGGTGACATGTAAATCATCTTAAAAAAACAACTTCTCTATGAGGACAGTTTTACCCTTCTCAGAAATGTCTTGTTTAAGAGGCATATTGCACCCAACTATTTGAGTTGAGTTCCCCAATTTTCTTCACTGGTTTCTTACGGTCATTTGGGATGGCTCGTTCTGAGTCAAATTTCGTTATAAAACTTCACCTCACAAAGTGAGTTAGGTTTATTATATTGGAAACGACTTCCGTCACTTCCTGTATTATCACATAATGAAAATTGTACGTTCTGCCCATCACTAGCTTTATGCGTGGTAGTTGCAACCTTTCACTTATCGCCCAGTTTCTTTAGGTGAATCAAGCTCCACAGTTGCCTTTCTCATAAGTGCGAGTTAGACTTGATCATTCTCGTAATAAAGTATCGTCTGAAATATGCTACAGTTTCCCTCTTTCGCAGCTATTTTGTTATGTATGACTGGACGTTTTTGAACATATGAAATACCAAGCTTGTTTTATACTTGCAACAGTATATATGCGCGGAAATATGACGTTTTCGTGCTGACCAACAAAAAATATGCGTGTATGTAAACAGGCATACACTCAGCCTATTATACAATACTACGTGCACCCTCAGTTTGGCAGGGTGGCTTTTAAAGCTCAGCCCTCGTAGACCATATTTGAAAATACGCATTCCTGGATAAAGCGAACGATCAGACTCAGTTGATATCTTCCACTCGGATCAGACCTAACCGGTTAGAACCCAAGGCTGTTGCTCCGGAACCGATATACTTTTAAGTATGTGCATTCGCCTTTCACTATTGATCGCCTAGATGACTTCTGATGAATATCATTCTCTCGTCGATTAATCAATTTTTCACGTAAGACCACGGTCTCTGCCATCGAGTTTCTCTTCTGGATGTCAGGTTCTGAGTGCAAAATGACTAGCATTGGTCGGGGAGAAAATTGTGACCATAACAAATCTTGTCAATTATGTGAAAAACATATTTATGGTAAGTGTCTGGTTAGTAGGTTCTTTAGGACCCACCAACGAACAGTGTGACTTGGAACAACCATCTCAAAACTTGCAGTTGACGAAACAGCAGTTCATGCAAGAATTTAGTCACCGTCGCTCGTACTGGAAGACATTTACTGTTATCGGCGAAACGCTCGCTATTGAGTACGTACAGGTGAACCCCTTCTGCTAAACTTAGTGGACTAATTCGTATCTGATCAGCCCGCCGTTAACCTTCAAAGCGATTGTCGACTGAGTTTTGACGGGTCAGTGTGGTGGACTTGAGAGAACTGCGCCGAGCTAAGCGTAGTCCAGACTAGTTACATTAAGCTTATTCTACTAACGTCACATGCATAATCGAAAATGGGAAGTAATCGTCGCCAACAGCGACAGATTGGAAGAGAACCAATTAAGAAGAATCCGAGTTCCGGTTGGGGTCGAACCACAGGTATGAATAGATTGTCCAAACATTGAACTGGAAAGCCGCAATGAAAACTCAGAAATTTCAAATTAATTGAGTTATCTGCCTATCCACCGCGTCACAAGAGCCCAAAGTGGTCACTGTCCAGTAGGATTTCTCAGGCATTTCAAACCAGAATTAATCAACGTCAGTTAGTTCACTGAAGTGATGCTAATGCACAGTAACGGAAATAAACTGATCTATTCACTGAGGGAATATTCAATCAGTGCACATGCTGAAGTGATATGAGCGACAGGCATTAACATTTTATATCAGGCCTGACCCGGTTAACTCAAGCTTCCTGTATTAATCCACCTTTTATGTCGAATAGTACACGCTATTGTTATGTATACAATAGAAAAGAGAGTAGTGGTGTCCGATTTCTAACTAAACCTATCTGGAGGTCGTAATACTCGGTAGAAATTCCGAAAGCTATTTTGGTGTTTATGAGATATTTGATAACTTCATTTAAATAACCTACCACATTGAAGGGGTTTTCACTGGAATCCATTAAAAATTCGGTGACCCCTATAATGTCTTTTAAAACTTCACATTCCATTGAGAAAACGTACGGTTCATCGACATCTTTATGAAACTTAGAAGAGCCCCGGATTGTCAGAAGTTCTGAACACAGCTGGCGTGAAACAGTTGACAAAAGTACCATGCTCAAACACGATGAATGTTCTACCACGTAAGCTACAAAGGTAGTCTGGAAGCTCAGAGCCTTGCCAGTTGAACTCACTCACCCACCCGTCCCACTATTGCGTGTGAAACGCTCTTAATAATATGGCGGAGTAGCTGTGTCGACAAAATTTCTCAAGCAGTTCACGACTAACTTCACGAGCGTCGTTACTGAATATTGGAATTTGAGCAACGTGTGGTTAGTCAGACAGCTCGGAAACTAACAATGACACTTGGTCTAACTTTTGAGAACAAGTACGCAGCAGCTATTAGTGGCCAATATGTAGCTACTGGTAACGGGATACGGGGATCAGAGGATATGGACATCATTAGTCACGCTTCTCAGCTTACCAACGAAATGGCTAGAGCATTATCTCACGTATCACTGTCATTACCGGAAACCGGTGCAAAGCGATGTTCGGTCCTCATACACAGTATAGCTAATACTTGACTGGCAGCAATAAGCTACCAAACACAGGCATTCCTTTAGAGTTCACTTAAACAAATGACCCCGGCACGATTAGACCTTGAGCCCAGTAGGATCACAGGACCGGACCGCAACATAAGCTAGACGGCACAGTTTGCAGGTGTAGTGCCTTTATTTACCATAAAATCTAGGAAACATCAGTCCAGTTTTATTTCCGCAGTTGGTTCGAAAGCATGGGTGTTAGAAGCACACGACAAGCAAATTTAACGGTGATCGCGGTATGACTACCAACAGCACAAATAGATTTCTGACCCAGTATCTTTCCTAGGACGAGATTGCCAATGCCATCAGAAATTCAATGTTTACTTGCTTACATCTGAATTCCGACCACTAAAAGGGTATATTTTCAGTCAGTTTCATGTTACTGCCTACGTTATTTGTTCCCTGGCGTGAATAAACTTCCCAGTTAGTGCTATATTTGCTACCTGTAATCCGTTTGTAACTATTTTTTATTTACGGATAGTTACTTGTGTCACAACCACTAGTCTGCAAACAACGTATATGCTTATATAGTGTATTTGGACTCATTTAGTTCAATTATCTCCAAACTCCCTTACATATATGTCAATCAGGTACCCAACATTTTGCTGTCTGTTAGAATGTCATCATCTGTGCTATTTTTAGTGAAATGGCGAGTAATGGACAATGAAGCCGAGGGAGGCAAGGCATGAAACACACCCTCAGTGCGATTCACTAGGCGAACTCGTGAACTGTGCTTAGTTCTCGTGAACTACTTGTACCTCATCTGCATAAACAATGTCACCGCTACGAAGGCCCTACACTTTATAGTGTCATCCATACTGACCAGTTCTATTTGACAGAACGACTTCTGTTCAGAAGTGACCCAGGTTGTGCGATCTATTTCTCTCTCTATATTTGTTTCCAGGTATGACCATATGATGGTTTAGGGATTAATTCTTCCCCTTATTTGTCTCTAGCTATGCTTACGCCTTACTGCCATTCGGTTGTAAATGGTACCGTTTCCATACCTGCCAGTAGTAACGGAAGCAGAACCCTGGGGCTCGACGGTAACGACCGAAATAGAAACCAAGAGTAATAATCTAACAGTATTTGTCTGGCTAACTGCCAAACCTGACTTGGGTGAAAAGTTACCCATGGATCGCACAAAGTCCACAAACAGTCAAAATTAATCACCCACTTGACATGGACACATTTAATAAGTAAACCCTTGAAAGCAAAACCAACTTCTTGGATTAAAGGGACACTGACGAACTAAATCCTAAGCAAAAATCTTACCTGGTCCCAAATTTTCTTACAGTAGATTATCATGAGTTACGAGAAGAAAAAGCATTTTCGGTTACATGCAAACAGATGTGGTGAGTAAACCGCTTTGAAATATTCATGTTCCAGCAAGATATTTCCCAAATATCCGTAGGCATTCTCTTCACAAAGTTTTTGTAGCTTAAAAATGTCAAACATCTTAAATGGCCATTAGGAAATACCGATGTGAACTGTAAAGCAAGCAAAACTATGATAAACTTACAACAAAACAGACGGAAATTTCATTAAGGATGGGGACCAAGAGAAAAAGTTTCAATAGTGACGAAATAGTGATAATGGATTATCAAACTTCCCTGTAGGCAACACGGAATGTACGTCAGTTTCACTTTTCAGACACGCGGGCCATGTAAATGTAATCTTCACGATGTGTGAGTGAATAACATGTATGCGATGCATTTCTTCGATTAACAATTGACAACAAACGGGACGGTAATGAGTTCCCTAAGATTAAGTTGTGCGGACCAAATAGGCTGACAATAGATGTGGAGAGGATCGATAAAAGTAGGCTAAAGCTGGAATCAGTGTGGTTGGAGAAGAAATGAGAAGAGATTGCAGTATGCAGTAGCCCAGTTTCTAGCACTGGTACGACCAACTGCAATCAGCTCAAGAGAAGTGAAACTTTTGTCCAAATTATCTTACGCATATAGTTTCGGTTGCGACAGCTTCACCTGTACACCGCAAGCGTACATGCAGGCCTATTATCTAGATCCAGATTTCGCAGTGAAACATTTTAAACCAACTGATGCCTTTGACTAAGCCACGTTGAGTAATGCATTTAGGAATCTCACATACACTTGTTTTTTGTGTTACCGGAAAAATCAGTCACTTGAAAGTAGATCACAGGATAATAGCAAAAGAGTGGTGAAGTAGTGCAACGAATTCGTAAGACATGAAATTATCATGTTTCTAACCTGAGAGGTAATGATGAGTTGAGTTGCAGTAAATACCTTCTCTAGCGCCCTGTTCAGTTTTCGTACAAGAGGTTCACTCGTAAAGATTCCTCTGAAGAATGGATGTTGGAATAGGCTTCCCATTCATGCCTCTTGTCTGATAAGCTTCTTCAGTATGATGTCCGCAGAATAATGCTGTAGCACTCATTCAGGGAAGATGCTGTTTCCCAATATAACTCCAACAAATACCGATGAAAAGTTGAATGCAAACGATACGAGTTCGTTCTATTTACTATTTTAGCGTGCAGAGCAAAATTGTAAAAGTGGGTATACTTACCGGCCATTCCGTGTTTTATAGATGCCGTTCATTTCGAACACTTCAAAAGTCGAGAGGTCATCAATTGGAGTTAACAGACAGTAACTGTGTCTCCTCTCGAGGCGACCGGGGAACCTGATCATTATTCACTTCAAAAATGTTTGCGAATATGAGACAATTCTTATTTTTCATCACACAAGCAACTGACCGTTTCGTGGGTTCTTAGCTACATAGAGTTTGATGGCAGTATGAAAGGTCGTTACTTATACTCCGCTGTGTAGATGGGAACATGAAGTAATGCTGAAACGAACTGATGCAGTTTCATATCTTACCACAGTATGAATGTGTACTTATGTATCACCCGCCTAAATTCGGTGATTCAATGACATCGTCCAGTCCTATGTCTTAAGCTTGTTCAAAATAGTCTGTTCCAATTTGGCCGATGCTAGGATCCATGACTATACCACTGATGTGTATGTAACATCGGTTGTCAATTGTGAACTGTTTCTCCAGTGCGTTACAGTTATTTGAAGTGTTTGATGAAAAACACTGGCGTTTCTGAATCACTCGTTAGACTATAGATGTATTCGAGTATCTGTGGAGATGGAGTAAGCTTAAAGGGCGTTGTAGAGTTTAGTTAAAAGATTTTTATCCCACTTACTTTTAAGTTAGCAATCATGCCAACAAAATCAAAACTGTCGACAAAACTCCACATAAACACATCTTGTTAGCAGCTCGACTAAGCATATTGCAGTCAGATGACACTGAAGATCACGTGGTTCACACCTTTGGTGTTTTTGATACTCCATTCCATTTAACCCGCAATTTCATATTTTCCAAACGTATAGCTTTAAAAATTAATTTGTCAGAAACCTACTTTCGTTTGAAACCATTTTTTCTGACGAGATAGATATATTTTACCTAAGACCGTTGTTCGACTTGATGGCCATACAGTTATTTGGTTCCAGATTGTGTTTTTCATTATATGTTTTTTTTCAATTCTAAAAACTTTCTTGTCAATCATTGTTTTTCGTTTTCGAACATCTCAAAGGTTGAAATTTTGTGAGCTTAGTGCATACTACGTGCTGGGATGTAAACAAATGCGATTAGCTAGATCTGTTATTGTCTAGTTTGAGAGGAGAATTAATCAAGCGGAATGATTGGATTAATATCGCAAATGCTTCTGTTTTCATCTTTTATCTGTCAGTTTGAAACCACGGGTCACTTGAGGATTTATATCCTAATCTAAGTTTGTTTATATGAAGGTCACAAAAATGTACAAGCGGAAAAAATAAGTAAGGCCTATGTGCTACGTTTCCAAAAGAAGAGGAATGTGTTTTATAATGCTTCCATAAATTTACGTGTAATAATACCCGGTGACAGAAAATGCGTAGCATTCAGGAAAACGAGCAAGTAAAGCTGGTAACTCTATTTTTGTGCAACTCTTTCTTAACAGTCTATCGATCGCATACGTGACTCACACTCTAGGACAAAAATGAGCGACCCGCTGGTTTGCTGAATTTATCCCGCAAGAATCATTTGCACAAGTGACCAACCGTTCCACATCAGAAACCATTTGAAATGTTTGGTAAACAAAACCACCATCAATACTGTTTCAGACTTCTATGGTCCTCCTTTCATTCGCTGGTAAATTGATTCGTCCAGTAGAAGACCAGACTAATGAATCAAGGTCGCAATCCGCAACGGGTGTGTAAACAACCGGTTTATCAGACGCCTCAGCGTTTGTCGTATGTACATGGAGTCATTCGGAAAGACGAAAAGAAGTGAATGGTGATTCCGTTAACCGAAGGCTTCGAGGCCGCATAGTACTTCGTAAGACGCGCGGATTCACTGCCGATGTCTCTTGTTACGCTTGAGAAAGCTGAATGGCTACTAATATCACCTAGGTTATGCATGGAATTAAACTACTCCTGACTGATTTTTTGATGACCTCCGTTTTCTATGCCAATGGTTTTTTTCAAGAAGAACAATTCTATAGAAGCGTTTCAGCTTGATATACTTCTTTTAACATGTTTTTCAAGAACTACTAAGTTAGCTGTCAAGATTCAATATAATGTTCATGACACGTGGGAACTTTTTGTGTACGTCAAATTTCGGCGTCAAGCAGGACCTAAGAATCCTGTCTGTTCTAAAGAACAGGCAGTCCCTGACTCCTCTGGAAACCAAGTGTGAGTACGACGCATAGTGCGAATGTATTTAAAGTACTATCGTATGCATGGTTGATCGGCAAATCATGCCGGTTAGATGGATCGTTGAAGGTAACAGCGACGATAAAATATGTTCAGCATTTCAGCATAATTTCCGTGTTGGTCAGTGAAGGGAAAGGAACTTTTTAATCCCATATTTGTAAAGAATACATAAAAGTAAACTGCCTTGCTCAGACCCGTTTCAATTCTACTTTTAGTAAATCAGTCTGTTGGCCTCTCGGAACGTTCTATTACGTGCTCGGTAAAAAATACCCAGCATTCATCGGGCGCCTGGCTGTTACACTACCCTGTGTATGACAGTCATCATTTTACACGAGTGAACATTACTGTGCTTAGAAAGATCAACCCATACTTTCCATTAGCCGGATAGTAAATCATTTGTGGACTAATCCGCCGTCGCCTTGTATTGCAGAAAGGCTCTTGAAATTATCATATAGCACACCGTACACCGTACACTTTTGCACACGTTAATCTGATTTCCGGCAATAACATCATGGCTGTTCTATGCGTCTTCGAGATTCCTACTCTTCCTCGACATTTCGGTCGGTCTCACACTGCATGTCCAATGTCGCAAAATTCTGCTCACTGGGGCGAATGAATAAATGAGAAACACGTTGAGTAGAGTAAAAAGTACTGGTCTAAAAATAGTTGTTCAAGAATAACGGCTGACGCATTTGGTCGTCTGTACATTCTGTTTAATACGGAGGTTCAAATGTTGCTGGCTCCATCAACATGAAGCGAAGAAATGGGAAAACAGCGTGACGAACTAGACCAGTTATTCATTGGTTCAGTACTAAGGTGAACACAATGCATGTATGGATTATACTCATAGGTAAGTATCAATCAACCAAGTGGTGAATTAACTCACAATCATTTATACCAGAGTTAAAAAGTGATGCGACAATTGCGTCATCATAAAGCAACTGGAGCAGTGAAGCTGTATCGGTTACAGGGTATGTGGTGAGCCTCAGTAATCACTGGACCTGAACACAATGTTTCTGGGTACACAGGGCTCATTCTGGTGACCGACACTCAGTCGCATCATCCGGGGCCAGAGTGAGATATTTTGCAACTTATCTAAGTAAATAAGATGCAACTGTAGTGACCATTGTCTTATTACTGTCAGTGTTAATTAAGGATGGATGGTGGTCAGGGATTCTTCCGGCTAAGCACCGGATAGTGTGACATCTGAGACGTTTCCAAATGGATTACAACACTTTCAAGAAAGGCCACCCAAGGTTGACTAATGAAAATTGTCCGTACCATTGTGTTCTTCGCAACCCATTTGTTAAAAATATGTTAAACACAACGTCCAAATATTCTAGCTTCATTTAAATTAAATTTGCAAGAGATAAACGTAATTCTAAAGTCAGCACAAGAAACTGGAATTTTTAAATGCATCAAAATAGAGCAACACAACAGAGTTAAGACCCTGTTGGAAAATAAAACTAACTTCTAGAAGATGAGAGCCAAAAACCAAAACTCACCACTAGAGAACATATGCTTGAAATCATTGTATTCTGCGAAGAGAACTGGCTAGTTAACTCGTTCACTTCTGGACGCAATTGACCCGCTAGAACCAGATTTTCTAGGCTATACGCTTTTCCTTAAGTTTACACATTTATTTAAGATACGTGAAACCTGTCACATATCCGTTTTCTAAATGGTGAACACAGCTCCTTTAACCCGTCGGGCGAAGGTTAGTATACAGTACTCTACAAATTCCACTGCTAACGTTTAATGTTATCAAATTAGTTTGCTACGCCGAACAAGAAATATTTTCCATCGAAGTGTAATCCAAGTTAAAAATAATGTACCAAAAAAGACAACGCAGTGAGCGCGACCACAATGATCCGAATAAATTTGGTGTTTGTATTCTCTGGGAGAACGTGAAACAGCCGCTGTTTTTATTCTTACAACATGATACTGTAAAGTTGATCGTGATTCTTGCTTGAGAATAACTTCACAGCAAGGCATTAAAATGACCAGTCTTAGCCACCATTCCCGAGCACAGTGTTCATATATATCATGCTAGGTACACCTTACAACAACTAAGCAAACATTCCAATTAAGTATATATCACAGAAACTTTCAATTCGGTAAGTGGTGATGTAAACGTACATTGAAATTCAAGCCTAACGAACAAATGGCCTTTTTTATACGCGTTTGGTGCGATGCTAATGGATCTGGTTACCGTAATAATTACGGAAAAGCGGCCTACAGTGCCCATTATAGCTGTTTTAGCAGTTCGGTCAAATTGATATTAAAGAAGAATTTAAAAGACGGCACGATATAAGTAGCCATGAGAATATAAACACATTAAGGTACCTGGTTGAATGCTACTCTTTTTCGCCTGATTCTTACGACATTGTCATAATGTGCCAGTTACTCATGGGAGGTCTTGGAGAAGATAGCCACTTGGTAAACATTCTACTATCCGTAGATATATTTTCGTGAAACTAGTCCCCTGGAGGCATAGAAACATTGACAACCAAATTGTGTACCTGATTCAGCTTCACTCTAAAGTTGTGATTACAGTTGACACGCCTCATCTAAAACCTTCTTGATGCAAATACTCATTCATTTATTTCTAGGTCGCTCGATAAGATACCTAGTCCAAAGTATCTTTGAGCGCCATCTAGCTCAGTTCGTTAGTAACATTAGTATGCTAATCAGTTTTCAACCGCCGTAAATCCCGTCGTTTATAGTGGTTCCAGTTCACTCGTAAAAGGATGGTCCATCAAAAGCCGTTGGGTGTGAAATTCTTTTCACAGTTGGAAGAATTGGAAATTGACCACATAACAAACCACACACTGCATGCCTTTCGATTATGACGGTCCACAATCCACCGAGAGGTCGATCAACCTTCCGCGATTAAACATGTCAAAATTGTTACTTAAGTTTGTTAAGGTGGTCTTCCTAGTTGTAGTTGAGATTTGCTTGGTACCTTGAAGAGAATAGTGTCTTAGTTTCATCTGATCCGCGTTGACAACTTCCCCATATAAATAATATCAACTTAACCCAAGCGAAAGCAAGCTAATGCCTTAATAGCCCGTAAGAATCCAAATTCAGCATACAAGCGTTCGTAAAAAAATAATTAGCATCTTCCAACAGAAACACTTCTCATTTATGCAACCACAAAACAGATAGGCATGAAATTCTGTGTAAAAACTTGTGTAAGGTATGAGATAATAAACGTTTTGTAGTTTGTATCATAGTAATAAATTTGAACAAATATTTGTGGCAGATACGTTCATTGTGCTGTTAGTGATAAGCAAGAGAACTAACAATGGTTGTAGTTTCATCTCAAGGATCCAACTTGATTATTTTATGAATCAATCAGGGCAAAGGGCAAATGTTTTGACTAATGACTTACAAGATGTAGTTTTACGATTACATAAAGGTTCCATGAAATCCAGAAAATAAAATCAGGCCTAAAATGCTCCACCAGTTACATGGTAAGTCTAGACAGCTGATAGAATGTTTCAAGTGATCATTCAAGTCACCATCACCTCTGACTGGTTACAAGACTGGAATGATAGCTTATCTTGTGAATTCGGTTGTTGGGTTGTCATATTGATGTGGCACGATAGCTGTTGAGATTCAGTGATCTACCACCTGTGGACTGTGTACAGTGAGCTACCGAAGAATTTCCGAATGAAAAACAATTTACATTTTTATGCAATCAGTGGTTCTGGAAAAATTAATGGAGGTGGTCTGTCTAGTCGAAAGCCAATGATGTCGATCAATTTAATATAGAAAGTGTGATCCACTGTAGATCCCGAGCAATTGGTGAGATGGACATGTTACACTAATAAGTCCTTGATAAAACTTGTGCTATCACGGATCAGCACATGTACGTTTGTTCACCAAACACCACAAAGCTCGCCCGTAAGTGCTAACAAATGTCTGTCTCAAGATTAATCAAAAGACACAAGATACGGTGTTTTTTGTGCGGTCCATCTCAGCCAACCCAGTTGATACTCCAGTATAAGATCCTTTGGGAGCGTAAATACTGTGGCCACATTAAAGTTCATAAGACTACGGTTACGAAGCGTAAATATGTCCAAACGGTTCCAAATGGCCTTGTAAATGTAACGTGTTGGGTTGACATTTGTATAAGCCGAGGGAATAACGTAGTTTCTTTTTATATGATACAGTGAATGGCTAAAATCTATAGGCGAACAACACTCAGTGGGACAATACTGTGAACTTTACAAAAAGACATTACCATATCAGGTTTATTTCCTCGAATCCACCAAAAAACGGCCCGCAGAAACAGTACACTCATTTATCATCTTATCGGATGTAAATCCGATGGTGTATATGTTGCAGCGTATAGAGAAATAGCCAACTGAACGATTCAGTGCAGGTTTCTAGAAATAAATTTTGGGCGATTTGCTTTCTAGCTTCAACTTTACGCTGATTGTCTGCATAAAACTGTAAGCCAAAAACAGAAAGAAAACCTGCCTCACTCGTAATAGGGATTAATAACAGAAAGTTTCCCGTAAGCAGTTTTGGATACGTACTTTGGGAAAATTGGGAAATAATAGGCAGCATGCACACAAAAGTGTTAAGGTTGGAAGCAGTTATTTTGACCGGTCCCATCGAGCGCATACAGTTACAAAATGATTTCTGAATGATATACAAACTTAGAATCCGGCCTCACAAACAGTTCGTAATCATGGAAAATGTGTGGATGGCAACCTACCCAGATGATGGTGAGTTAGTTTTTTGCGTGCATGATTTAGGTGCAGCTTAAACACTCGACCCACATGTTACAGTGTGTAAATTGGGGTTCTCGAGGTTCACGATCAAACGGGTTAAAAAAGTACACCAGTAGCTTCCCCAGGGACTTGTGAAAGGACGTTCATCTGGCTGCTATAGTGTCCTGCTGTCTCTACAGACCATGCCCTGAGGTGTCGCAAGTGCATGCAGGCATTTTTTGTTGGAGGGCGTTATCGACCGGCATTTTCGGATCAATAGTGGTCAGCTGCATTTCTGAACCTTTCGAGATTGATCGAGAAGTCCTTTATGATTAATAACGCTTGGGAATTGACGATGTCGCCCGGTAATAAGCACTAACTCATTCAACTTTTGCCGCATTACTCATAATTTCGTGGTGTTGAAGGATTTTGCGAAATCTTTTATTAAGAATGTAATGTCGGGGACTAGTCAAAGGGATGCTGAAGAGTTTGCTAGGCGTCAGTCTAGGTTCACTTGTAAAGCCTTAGCATGTCCTGTATATCCGGTTTGGGATATCGGATGCAGATAAGCTATGTGTTTTATCACTGTTACGTTAGTTTTCAAGTGCCGCTAGAGAGACGGTGATTCCTATAAAGAATTGTAGTCAACCAGTTCTGCAATCCTGCTCGACAAATACTTTCTAGTCTGTTAGCATACCACAGAGTTAAGCTGACTTAGAAAGATTTTTGTATTGGTTGTGAGTTCGTGATCCATCCAGGATTTATGTCGTTTTTAGACTTTTCTGCTTTATGAATACCTTTTGTCACCTTCACAGGATAAGTTTCTCCTAAAGATGAAAACATCTTCACAGTTGTGCAATAAGAAACGTCCTTCGTTTCCCAGAGAATGGCCGCGCCGAATTCGCCAGTAGGCCTGAAGTAAGCACCTCGTTGTCCAATAAGTCCTTAAGTATTAATGCTACATTTTCTAATTTTTATAGGAACACTGTTTGAAGCTTTCCGAATATTATCCCCAGAGGAAAGTTGTGAAAAAAGAGCGTTCAATTTGAAATAAGACATTTTTCTAACCACCACCAAATATTTCACGGAAATAATTGCCCACGCAAAAGTTATCGAACAAAAGAAGAAATAGCAGAAGTTCTGATACTGATATCCATCCACGTCATTACTGAGAATGTAAGTTATAATAACTATATTGCCGGAGTTTATCGTGAACCGTCTTGGAAGTCCAACTTCAGCAGTGAATCCTCTGGACCAGTTGGTGGATTCTACACACAATAGTAGGTTTGAATGAACTTCCTGAGTTCCTGTCTGACTTCCAATTCCAGTCAGGAGATCGGTTACCGTGTGTGAGCACACTATTTCTTCCTATCTGGTTTAAATCTGGCGTAAGTTCACGTTTATCGGTCTCCTCTGAATTAACGGCTACACCAAATTACTCAACAGCCTACGCGTGCCCATAGCTACGTTATTAGTTCTGTACAAGTCTTCTAATTCTTCTGAAACATTTCGTTAAAAAGGTGAAGTAAAAACGTATGTAGAACCACTTAAATCGTTGTGATGGCTAGAGGCGTGGTTCGCTGAACGTTGATTGTTTAACACTAAGTAACATGAAATTTTCACGAATCAGGTTGACGTTGACTGTGCATGAACCTTACCTGGAAAATACCGAGTCGTTTTCCTAACGTAGATAAATTGACAATCGTTATCCTGATCATGTTACACACCGATCCGTGCTTGATATGAAAGACTATTTTGTGACATACTAGATTTTGGCTGTTGCCACTGTGCCACTAATCGGTCTAATAAATGTGGTTGAACTTTTGTGCCAGTCCGATGAAGGCAGATTTTCTGTCTAATGTTGTTTTTTCCTGATTGAGTGGCTTTTATTCTTAGTTTCTGTATAACCTTTCTGACAGTTCTATTTGCAAGAATATTCTCCCGATTCATCAAAATTTAGTTTCCTTCCATGCTTTAATTATACTTCCCTTTTCTTGCCTTGTTTGTTAGACAATCAATCGGACCTTAATTCTGTTTTATCAGAAAATCGTCCTAAAACTGACTGTATTGCCACGCCTATGTTCTTCTCGTACGGGCTGATTTGTAAAAAAAATCCGTCTGGTTTGAAATGTTCTTACATTGAGAAAATATACTACTTCATTCTCTTTCCCAATTGCAACTTGCACGATCAACGCCCAAAAAGAAATTCTGTGCGCCTGTGGCCTTTTTGATTAGAAAGACTATGTTGTTAACATTAAATAAATTTGACAGATTCTACACTTCCCGGTTCATTTTAGATGTAAGTTTGCAACTGCTATCTGTGAGGGTAGTAAATCAAGCAGAGGCGCTATAACAACCAGACACTGTGATAAAAACAGCAATGACTAAACCCATTTAGTCAAAACCATTCATAACCATTACGTTGTCTTTTATGAATGATATGCTTGAGCATAGCTAAATAAAATTTATTAAAGACGAGTGGAAGGCACTGATGGAACATGCTGGCCAACTGGTAGTGTGTTGGTGATTGAAGTCAGGTCTTGTTTCGAATAAGTCCAATCTCAGGCTAGTCAGCAAAATCAGATATACTCAGTAGCATTTATTAAGCTTGGCGATCGAATGATCCTGTGCACTAAGTAGTACGCCAAACAACAAAACGAAACTCAATAGTGAGCAGAAAACGACCAAGAAATCAAACAAATGATATGAAGTCTAAAATTAACGTTGCGGATACTAGACAATTGATACGTTCATTTGAAACGGTTGGTTCCTTCCGTAAATATAAATAAAGCAGTACAGTGGTAAATGCTAGCATTTCCTATTATCTTCAGTACCAAATAACTATAGCCAAGATCATATATATGCCACTATCAGGGTGCGGGTGAAGAAATAAAATAACAAGTTAGTGGAGAACAGCAACGCAGAACTATTAGGTTCATGGGAGTCTAAGGCTTACATATAATTGTTTCTGTACACACATTGCTGGCTTGAGATGACTACTCACGACCACCTCAACGAAACGCAGGAGACGCGAATTAGCGTGACGCATTATAATCCTGAATGTTGATTCAGGATTAATCCGGTAACCGGTGGCCAACATGTGTCTGTCGATGGACGAGGCTGGAATTTTGCGTGATCCGGGAAGAAGGGAGTAGACTGCACAGTCATATCTTGAACCGATTTCGAGACATGTTCCTTCCAGATGGGTAACAGGGGATTTTGATTTTCATATATATTGAACATCACCCACAAATGATCGCAGCTGTCGCATTCCCATAGACTTTCCAGTCGGCCCCTTTCGAAAAGAAGCACTAGACTCGAGTTTCGCTCTCATTAGAGCAGCTGGTAAGTAGCGCATATCGTCGCCACTGCACACGGAACTAGAACCACGGCCACGCTGTTCATGAGCAGGCAACCGTGTTTACCACTGCGCCATTCACCTCACATTAGCAAGCACGACCGAATCATCGTATGTGAACACTCAACCACTTTCGCTTGTGAGTAATGATCAGGTTGCCCGATCGCCTCCTACTTCCTAGAGTCCAAGCACCTATCGGTTCTGCCGATGTAACTTTTGCCGCAGTCATACACAAATTGAACAAATACAGTGTGAGTTGGTGCCAATAGGTTGCTCTTCCCTTACTGAAGGTAACGGTAGCTTATGAGTTCGTTCAACGATTACGATTTCAGCCACACTGCATGCTCGCTTAATGGAGTCGACGAAGCGTTTTGTTGTTCGAAGTAAATAATTGTCATCTTTGAATGGTACTTCCTTGTAAACTTTCTTCTTCCCAACCGTGGAAACCTCGTCTACTGCCACACGTTGCCGGCCATGTCTGTTGGTAAATCTCCGCGGATACCCACTATCTTGCAACGTCGTTGTAACTAGTCGGAGTTCATCAGCTAAACATTCTGATGAACAGATGCATCTGGCAAACGTAAAAAATGTTCTGATCAATGCTCGCTTGTTCTACATTGGTGTAAATCTTGTGAAGTGGGTGTATTGACCAGTCCATGTGGGCTTTCGATACATATTTCTTTTCACTGATCCATAATCCTTGCGACCGATGAGGATGTCCAAAAACGGTTAGCATCTGTTCTTTTCCACCTCACAGGTGACTGTCAGATTAGTATGACATGTGTTGAACCGGTTCATTATCCTTTGCGAAGATTACGCAAACATGAGAATATCATCCACATAACGTTTGTACAATGGCAACGACAAAATATCTTCAGCCATTCGACTTTCTACTATTAGCATGAAGAAAGCCGCTAGCATCGGTCCTCATGGCAACCTCGTCTATTTGCCGATAAGGCTCACTCTAAAAACTGAAACCTATATTCTCCGTGCACAGTAGTAGAGACATTTCAAGCAAATCCGTGGGAACTTTTATATAAAAACCTTCAGTCTTGATCAGGCTGCATATAAATTCGATTGTCTCGTGCAAGGAGACATTCGTGAACAATGGTTAAACGTCTACTGAACATAAGACTTTGTCTGCTAGGTTGACTTGTTGTGATTTTCGATTAAATCAAATGGGTATTTAACGGCATACGTTAATTACAGAAGGCAAACAATCAGTCGACCAATAATAACGAGGAAACTAGTCGATTACTAGAGTTTGATGCTCATCATGAATGCAGCTGTGTTCTGCTCTTACTCGGAGCCGACTCTTGGTTTCGATTTTGTTGGGCAGCTCACCATATTCGGCATATCAACTCGACTGACAAATACCCGACCAACTTTGATAATGTACAACCATCCAGACAAACCAAAATATGTGAATAATTCGGAACCCCCTGTATAAAATTACATTTTATTCAATTGCGCAGTTGGGTAGTCTTTAGCATGTCAAGAGCAGCTAACTCGAACAAATTTGGCCGCTGATATTTCATAAGAGGCTGTGGAGTCACCCAAATAAGTCAATCCCATTTTGTATAAAACGCGACGCCATATTCGTTGTTTTTGTCTGAATAACTGCAATCGGGACACGTTATACTAGTGAACATTTGTCTGACAATTTTATTTGCGAAATAATGGGGGAAGTTGCAGCAAACAGTGGGATCACTCCAGCACGTGATCTATCTGAGGAAGCTAGTAGAACATATTTACTCCTGTCCGCATGAAACAATCACCGTACCGTTTTTCATCACCCTCGTGGGTAACATTTTGTAGATTGAACCCAGACTATCCCACCTACTACTGGAGCCATCGTTAACCCTACCATGCAGTGGAAGATCCCAACAATGCGGGTTATTTGTGAAATATAAAAGCATCTAAACTTATCAGTAGACTTTAACTCAGGCATGCAACATAGGCAGTTCAACATAAGTATTCCATAGAGAAAATTTATATATCTCTGACACTGGACGCACACACTTAGGAATTGTCCTACTGTAAAACTACGCTTCCATTCGCATATAAAATGCCAAGTATTGGGATACACTTGATCAATGTGTCAATATGCAAGATTCCGTTTCGATATTCAATCCACTAACCTACTCAAGTAATGTCTACTGGCCTATTAAAGTGGGGCTCACTGTTCTAAAAGTTAGACGTCTAACAGTAAGCATATCACCGTTACCATCAGTGTACTTCTTTTTTCCACGGAAGTACAAAAACGTTCACCCGTATGTTTATAAAACAAAGGCATTTGGTGTAAACCAACAGCATCGTTTGAGTGTTCAGTCAGTAAAGTTTGTATATTGTTGTCTTCATTAGTCTGGAGGAGAGGTCAGTGCGTTGCTTTTAATTTGAAGTCATTTCGTTATGTCTGATGCCAATCAAAACATTTTGACATGGTCGTGTTTAAATGAAAATGAATAATTTATTGCAGACATATGATGTCGTTCCACTAATCAGTCGCGTCAACCGTCGGCTGCCAAACTGTCGTCTGTACTCATAAATCTCAGCGCCGTGAACTTCAACCACCTTTCTAAATCTGCTCATAAGTTAGGCGATAGTAAGATGACAACGTCCATCGGTCTGCTGCCCCAAAACAAGAAAAAAACTGTGATTCACATACAGTCAGCTACCCTGATTGAATGTGTATGAGCTCATGCGTGATTTCATGCATGAAGTCAGTTAATCTTACAAAATCAGGTCCTGGCTAATTGGTATCGGTTAGCCGGATCGGTCCTAGCATTAAAAAAGTTATGACCGTTTATCTTCAGTAGCTTCAGCTTTACGTACGAATACCCGATTCTTGCTGTTAATCGTTATTAATCACTGACTATTGCTGTAAGCCATTCTTAGTTCGACTAATTGATTTCCCTAATATGTCACCGCCATTTACAACTGGACAAAATAGACAAGGTAACAAAAAAAGTAACATACTTAACAACACCATCAAAATATTTTCTTTGAATAGCCCACGTTTCAGCTGCAAGGTGGTTCAAGCTCCGTTATGATGTTTGACCTACCAACCCGGGCAGTATGAAATTAAAACATCCATGCACTCTAGGCAGAAAGTATTAATGGAAAACGTTTTCCCAGTCAGCTGCCTTGAATCAAAAAAGACCGAAAGACCAAGTGATGGTTCGTGAAAAGGATGAAACTCCGTTCCTTTGCAATTTTGAGAGGTTCATGCCATAGTTATATCGCTCATTATTAAGTCATTATCAGTGGAATAGTGAGTGGCTACTCACGTTCCAACTGTTCATCAGATTCCGGTCATTGGTAGGTCACACTGCAGAACTTAGTAGAAGTGGGCCGAGCTGAGTGAACCATTGAATAGATGAAACAGCGGCACTAAAAAGTGATGGAGGTATGAAACGTTACTGGGACGAAAGCAATTCTGACAACATATTTCTTCATTTATTCTTGAGAAAATATTCCACTCAAAAAGAGAGGTCTTTTCCACCTCAGGCTGAAACCAGCTGATCGACGCCAACTATCATTTTTTAGCTTCTTTTGTCTAACAATATGTGCGGGTGACGATATTTAATTCCACATATTCAGTAATGCTGCAAACAAATATGCACGCCTCAATGTATCGTTCGATACATTCACATGTTAAGTGAAGAATCTAAGAGTCGGATACAGTTAGGCAGTATTAGCGCATTGCAGAAAGGGAACTACACGTAGGGTGGAAACAGTAAACATCAGCAGTTGGGAACGAATATACTGTAAGACAGTAGACTGCATTGACATTATACACTGCAGGGATCAATTCCACAGACGAGAATATCACAAAACCCAATCCAATCACACGTAGACAAGAATAAGGCTATAAGAGCACTGGCATACCATGCTAACGAGCTTGCCGAGTGACCGCAAACATTGTTGGCGAATGCGCGCTTAACAAGACAGAACACTAATCCTTTCACAGGATAATTCATTTTCCACAGCATATAAATCAGCTTACAAAAGTAGCCAAACGACGGCCTTAACTGTAAATGCACAAATTTTACGTGGCCCAAGCAAACGCGACTGAATCTCTCTTTATCATACCGGTTTCAGACCAGTTCGTTGGTTTGAACCGGCAGTGTAATTGCGGTTGCACGCAATTAAATCTTTCAATGCTGTGAGAATTATTCTCTTCAAGATGGTGCAGGCAGACTGCGATTTTTCCAGTACCGAACTGACCACGATTGCTGAAGCAGGATTCACATCACAGTAGCCAAAATTAATTAACAACAACAAATCATATGAAGTCGCATGTTTCTGGCAATTTATCACAGGGTTGATATGGCCATGTATGGAAGTAACACCTTTAGATCGTGATGTTGACTAGACTCAAGGTAGAGGAACTGGCTCATTGGTCAATCGATTAGTGAAAACGTGGTTAATCCAGTACACTACACTCGCTCTCCTTATTGAGATACGTAAATTAGACACCAGTTCGGTCAATCCGAGGCCATACTAGACGCAATGCCTGTATAAACGGACGGGTGAGACGTGATGAACTAGCAGCCCCATTCCTTTGTAAGGATTCCCAAATATATGTACATCTTGAACAAACTCTGTCCATCCTCTATATAATAGTGTTGACCTGAAAATAACTCGGTACAAAATAGCTTTGCCTACCTGATTTTATTCCCATCATTATAGTGAATTAATGTGAGATACTGAACGTATAGCAAAACTGGCAAAATTCCAAAGAACAGTAATCATGAGTCAAGAAAAACACTATAATGAAAAAACCAGAGGAAAATTAACCATCACGACTTTCTTAGTGTCAGCACAGTTTTACCACCGGGTATAGTTGGTGTTTACAGTATCTTAACCTACAGACGTTTTTGTTATCCTGTTTACTTATAATGGTCACTCAACATTTCCTACCTAGCCGTAAAAGGTGCACCTATGGACTGCCGCATACACGAGGGATTGAAAATTGAATCCAGTCCATGTATGTGTGAAACAAGAAAACTCAGCATAATAATTCTATCCTACACCGGCTGGAGATTTTCCTTCTCTCCGTTGCTCTTCTAATTACCCCTCTTTATAGGTGTTCAATAAGAGCCACACATTTCTGTGTAGTGGAATAAACCAATATTTTGGTTTCCATGAAGGACCTAATCATAGTTGATGAATACTGATAGTGGATGATTGCCTATACACTTCGTATAAATTTTACAAGTGTGATTAAATCTGCGTGACTTGTAAGCAGATCTATGTTGTTCGTGTTAGTAGTCACCTGGTCTGTTTCATACTCGGACGTAATGGCCTCGTTTTGAGCCAGTTTGATGGAGCGGATAAACATCAATGATTCAGACAATGTGAGAGTTTCAGTTTTCGTGATGAATGTCCTGTCACCGCCTTACGAAGAATATGTTTAAGCAGAAAGTCGATCGTGGTTTTTGAAAATTTTGGCGCGCACCGACGAAAAAAATCAAGGCCCATTGTTTGTAAACGCATAGTAAACGGGGTTTAAGAATGTATCACTTCGAAAATTGGTACCGTGTTCAGTTCATATATCACTTTGACCTAGTTCATGTAGAGGAAATTGCAAACGTGCTGTGGTTTAATGAACTGATCTGTTTGCTTTTCATTACAAAACCCAACTCACTTCCCACTTAAGTATTTTGATGGAAATTCTCATGTAAACTGATTGTGAAGTAAACGCACCCGAAGCACTAATGGATAGTTTTCAGTAACTAACTAACATTACTCCGTCCTTATGAAAGTAATTTGATAACATGTTGATTCCAGTGTTATGCTACTTGGCTGCGCACATTGTTCAGCTTGAAGCAATCACATCAACGGCGACTAATTTTGACTGACCTAAACCTCATTGAACCACTCACTGCAATTGAATGCTATAAGAACAAACCACCGCGCTCTAGTTTATACTGAACCACCTGGCTAGTCACCAGTGACCGGCACTTGTGGCCTGTCTGTGGAACTCTCTAGTAGAATCTGCGATTATTTGAGTGTTAACAGTTTCGCAGCCAGTCGCGTGTACACGGCCTTTGTACTATTGAATCGATCACGCAAACTTTCCCGAACGCTTTCAAATGTTTCACTTTGCTTGATTTTTTAAGGTGACATTCTCTCAATCGTTAAAGTACTTAAAAACAGGGTTAATTCACAATACGTATCATAACTACTTAATAAAAATACAAAGTATATTTGATTTTACAGCCCCCATAAAGTCAAAGCCCACTATGGAGCGTACACGCTGAAAACTATCACTTTTCCCAGAAGTATGTGCTGGTATCATCCTGCTTACGATTCCACAAAATAATTTTTTTTCAAACCAGCCATTTAGTTTGGTCAGTGGATTTTTGATTTTTGATTAAACAGCATCGTTGTTCGTCAAACAATAACTGATGGCCTGTTTGACGCAGCTGTGAAAGTTTGCAGTTTTTGAACTACGCGATCAATTGGAATATGGCTTTCAAAATACTCCGTCTCTAGAATCTAATAACAACGGTCAGAAAAGCATATTATTTGACAAAGGCGATGTGATATTGCCAGATAAATACTTCCAGTTCGCCGCCTGCTTTGTACTTGCGTGAACTAATCATATAGAACAGTGGGATTATGACTGAAACTATCACTCATTAAACACACTCATATATCAACCTCAACCTACATTTCCACAGTAGAGTACAGTGAAAATGCAAGAAAGAGGACGCTCTGTAAAAAATGCAAGTGCCTTCACTGCAAAGAAAGCCAAAGTCACAAGTAAGCCTTTTTCAGTCAGACTACCTAGAAGTGTTGAATCGTTCCGAGAAGACAATATCAGTGTAGAATATTCATGTAGAGAGTGTTTGTAGATTGAACTAGTGATTGTGAGTTCCTAAAAAAACATCCCATCTCTTTTGCAGATTAGGTTGCGCTATACGTGTGGACCACCACAGTTTCGCATTTTGGGAATATTCATGCCATCACAGAATCATTTATGCTTGATTGCCAGCAAGCACATTTTTTCATTTGGCTTCGTATGGTGTAACCACGAGTCGTCATTCATTAATTCAATTTCCAACCGATCGTAAATCTTATTAAGCCTGCAGAACTCAATGAACTTGTGACTAAAGAAATGAAAAGTTTTCAGCGAAGACCACATCTAACGGGCTCCCAAAATTGCATTGAGATGCAAATAAATTTGAGGTCCATATGCATGTCAGTTTTAATAGTAACTGCCTAGTTTTGTTCTCCACTCTATCCAATACTGTGTGCACGTTCAGAATCAAACTAACAGGACGACAAATCAACATGCTTAGTGTTACATCTAACAGCTTGTTAAAGTAAATGTCTTAATGAAAATCATAATCAGATTGCGGGTAACTTCAAAAGACCTGAGGGAATGTGAATTTTTACATAAATCATCATGGTACAGTATGTCGAGGTACACACAATGCATTTTTGAATTCAATGTGCTCTAAACCAATTCCGGTAGACATGAGCAAAGCCCGAAAACCATCTATCTTCCCGATTTTCCGTTAAAATTTGTTCGCTTCTACCATTTTGGCCAAAATGAATTCAGCCATCAATACACAAGACACATTTTGTTGTAATGACAATTTTGGTGACGTCCAACAATTCCGATGTGGCCACAAACAGTAATACCAAAACTGACCGGACTGACAATCTCATATTATTATTTCTACCATCTACTTTGTTGACAGTACAGTCAGTGTTCTGGGTGGCATTCAAGCGGTATTGTTCATTCAAGCGTTTTTCATGGAATAGGTTTAGTCTATTCAAGACTTTCCACTCAGACTGTAATATGAAGTCTGGCATACGTTTGAATTAAGTAACCTGGCTGGGCATTTTGACACAACTAGTTGTAGTAAAGCAGTTTACAGTCTAACTTTGACTAGTAAGATTTCTACGTAGTGTAATCTACTATAAATCTCAAAATGACATACATCTTCTGACCAGTGCAATCCATTTGAGGGAAAAAATATCTACCTGTAGTTTTTTACTCAGTCAGTTGACATTGGATCTTCAATACTGCTTCGTTTGTTTTCCTCCCATTATGTCGTTCTTGATATCTCAGTACTTGGAAACTAAATTAAACAACTGATGAGCAGTCGGGGATTTGGTTAGTTTCAAGTTGAACATCGCCCACAATTGATCGTGGCCGTCGTATCCTCCTAGACTTTCTAGTCGATCCCTTTCGAACAGTAGAAGCATTAGAATCGAGTTTCCTTCTCACCAGAGCTCATCAGTAGTGCATATCCTTGCCATTGTCGGGGCGATCGGGCAACCTAATCATTACTCACAAGTTAAATCGGTCATGTCAATCATGAGGTCAATGGCGCAGTGATAATCACGGTTGCCTGCTCATGAACAGCATGTCTGTGGTCCAAGTCCCGGCAGTGGCGATGATATGCACTAGTGACGAGCTCTAATGAAAGTGAAACTCGAGTCTAATGTTTCATTTCGGGAAGGGCCGCCTGGAAAGTTTGTCGGGATGCGACAGCTGTGACCAGTTTTGGGTGATGTTCAACTTGAAACCAAATCATGGTGCAACACTTCTTTTGAGAACTCATTTCTTTATGATTTCTTATTTACGAATCGTGCTAAAGTAAAATTTATGGGTAATATGGCTCTGAGGTAATTGTGAATGCGATGAGAAAATGGCCACGAGGCGGAACGTAGCCGGGGAAGTTTGTAGGAAGTTACCACCGACGACGCAAATAATGTAACTGGGAGCTAAGGAATAGAACAGAATATAAGTAAGGTTTCACAAACTGCAAACTGAGGTTGCGTGTGTGGGCTTAAATGGTTTATCGTTTCAAAAGTTGCGCTGTCATCTGTATGATGTACTCATCAATTTTGAAGGTATTATTCACACAACTCCTGCACGGTTCTACAAATATTTAATTCCGTCAAAAAACTGATCAAGACGAGCGAGTCATATGTGAGATATCCAGCACGTGTTTGATCTTCGGGCTGAAAATTTACGCGATTGCCTTTCCGTATGTCTAATGAATTTTTGTGTACAACATAACATATTCGAATTTACGTGAGAACTTTGAAGGGGACAGGTAATTTGCCCTTCAGAACGAGAGATATGAGTAAGGGGCTAGAAATCCAATGAC
>LUCH01000107.1:181098-191204 GCA_013368495.1 Paragonimus heterotremus | reverse complement strand
CCACAGCTCACTGCACTTTTACAGGTGCGATGCTTGAGTGCCTTTTCATTCAGAACTTGTGAATCGACCTACCAGTCCCAGTGTCTACTGCTAGGTGCTCGCAGAGCATGTGATCTTTGCCAAAAGTTGAGCGTTTAATCAGTTACCAGTGTGATCTGCCTAGTGCACTTCCATCGAGTTTGATTGGGTGTACGTGTAGAGGCTGAATGGTGAACAGTTCAGTGAACACATGGGAATGTTTGCAACGTCTGGTGATAGTGATTTTTCCTATACTGGACCGTTAGTCAGCCAACTTTAGAATTTGAGTTACTCTTGCTATAACACATCATCAGTAGATTTTTTGATAGACACCCAGTTCGAAAACGCTTACTCTCAAGAACAATCATTCATAGTGTCCAGAAGAATACTTTTATTATTGAAAGTTGAGTTTGTTTACCACAAACACTGTACTGTGAAGTAGAGCTCATAGTGTATAAGTTTCACCCATTTGCCCAACTATGTAGTTTACCTGTGAGAAGTGACATGTGGAATTTTTGTGTGGGAACTGGTTAACTGACGAACAAATGCGTCACCAAAGACACCTAGATGAGCGAAGCTGAGTGAAAGGGAATGTAGGCGGAAGTTCGAAGAAATCAAAGTGAGAGTCACGCCTTGTGTTTCGTCAAGTTTAGGCCAGTAAGCTGGGGTTAACTGACAGCCGGTGTCCACTTTACTTACGTAAACTGTGTGGGCTATGCGCTGGAAAGTGCCTCGGAAGAGTCTTTACTCAGACGTATAAGTTGCTATATGCTGTACGACATTTTACTCGGTAGGTCAAATGTCAACCCACAAACATCCGCTGCAAACACATGGACGACACGAAGTCAAACAAAAAGGATCTCAGGTAATATGATTCACATAAGTATTTACTCGGATCCTGGATAATAATCACATATAAACAACTGTCAAAGTTCAACTTATTTTCAGCCTACAGAACGGGCTGTCGATGGAAGGACAGTAACGCCTCACGTTAAAATGAAATAGGTGAGTAGTGAGCACTCATCATTTAAATGATTAGGCTTTATCTCGTACTAGCTGAGTTTGATTAATCATATATTGCATCAATGCTTGTTCCAGCCTCTTTCGTATCCCTTCCATAACTTGATTTAGGGCGTTGTTTGTGGTGGACTTATGTGGATATTCATTCAGCTGTTGTTAGTGAAACAAACAAAATGACAGGTGCAGCCTTGAAGTAGTCCTTGTGTCTGAACGCAGGAGCAAGTTAATGGCTGTTCAAACGAACGTTTTTAAATAATCCACTACCACTTTTCCAACGTACATCTAGTCATAACAATTTGTGAAAATTGCTCAGTAAGACAGGATGCGTAGGCGCTGTGCGATTGTCCATGTGTACCAGACCCACTGGTCAAACGTCCCACACTTCACTCACTTCTGTCCTGGTTGATATCCGTAAAGTGGTGCATCATGCCACTGATAAAAAGAGAGAAAAACTGAGTGAAACTTTGTTTAGACGGGCACATTGGAAAGCAAATTAGTCATAGCCCGACACTCATGACAATCCAGTATGCGAAAATGATATAACACTATTTACGCATCTCACCATCTTTAGATGTAGCTTATTAGACATGCTTTTTGGTGCCTGTATTCGAACCAGCGACAAGTCAGCGTTTGCCTGGTGTAATATTTTTTAGAACCTTCAGAGTTTGTAACTGATTTGTTACTGAAGCTAATCATACTTGCACAAGCCGGATCACAGCCCTTACAATAAGATAGATCTTCCAACCGGACTTCTGCGAAAATAAGCACGATACTCAAAAATTGCACTTGTTTTTGTATGTTAACGACAGAAAAAGGAACTTCTGCCCACTTTTTTGTGAGGTTACAATGTCGACAACTGCATCAATAAATCCTTTCTATACGTGACTGAGGGATCATGCTTGAACCCTTAGCTACACTTGGTTGTGATTTCTACTCAGAATGAACGACTGTACTCACATAAGTCACAGCGAAGTAATTCACTTAACGTCAGCCGAGTATCGTACAATCAGGACTTTATGGTCATGCCCACAAAACAACTAGTATTCTACCTGCTAAATACCATTGCGACCGCACTTAGTAAGAAGATTTTTTCGCTTTGTAATTCTTTTCTATTGAACACTGACTACCTCCCGATTACGTATTCCGAAGTTCAGATCCTGTTAGTGTACGTTCCTGATGTAATGCTGGCTTGTCTCAACGTTGACTTGCCTTAGTTAACACACATCGATTGAATAAAAAATTAACCGAACTTCATTCACCAATATATAACTACTTGTCTACGACCATTCATCCGAGACCTCAAGAAACTTGTAAATGTTCTAGTGTGTCTGGTTACCTTTGCTTTATTTTAATCACAATTTATTCTCATTCTGTTCACAATCTCTGAGTGGGATGTACATTTGGGTTTTGATACTCTCGTTTGCGTGCAAATTCGACTTAAATTCTTTGTATGCTTTCTCTAGTTAACCAATGACAAACCAATGCTTGGGAGATTTCAAAACCGAATGAATGCATACTTTATTGTAAGTACACTCAGATGACAAGGTCAGTAGAGCTACGCAGAAAGAAAAAACGCTTAACGCCTTCTATCGCACAACCACATCCTACCGGACGAGAGAAACAAAAACCTACATTTTACGTGTCAACTTCTTGGAAACGAATAAGCAACGACACCAGTCCAAAGAGAATGCCGAACTTGAATCTGTCTACTTTCCTATTAGGTTGAACGCAAAGGTAATAGAGACTAGAAGTTCTGTTATCGTACGATTCAAACATTTAGAAGCAGAAATTTTCCCATTATGACATGTTAAGCAACATTAATATGCCAGCGAAATCTGAATTGTATTTAGTGGTCATCTGTTAAGTATTCTTACGGATGTCGGGTGAAGCGGTTGGTATCAGTTGTCTGGCTCGGAGCTGAGCGGATAAGTCCATGACTCTTGCCTCCAACCCAGTGCACTTTTATATACGTAGTAGCTCCATCCTTAGAGTGAACATCAGCAGCGAAAGAATTAATTTCGGTTGCTACTGGTACTATTCTTTTGTGACTTACTACGTTACCCTAGTTGAACACCATTCAGTCATCCTTTCGCCGATTCACCGTACACGGTACAAATCCATGAAGGTCAGAAAGGCGACTCGTCGAAGAGAAAAATTGGTAATCGATTCGAATGTAGAAAGGAGCACTGATGGGTCACACTTTTGTTACAACGGAACCGGTATATATAGTTGAGTTATTTGTCAGACAAGTTTTCACCTGGTCAATTGATAGGTGTGAATCGCCCTTTCTACATTATTGCGACAGAGGTATTAGTTGCAGCAATCTGTTTCGGAAGCATTTAATATCAGTGTTGCATTCAATGAGTGGCAGGATATTTCAATATGATAATGTTCAGACTGACTAATAATCCGCATGTGGGAGAATAAGTTTTTTTAAATTGAACTCGTTACTTATTCACTGTGAGAATCCGTAGTGATTGTCGTTTACTTTTCAGTCGGACTGTGTGCGGCGTTCCCACGATGATGTTTAGTCAGGTGCAGAGTTGTCAGATATGACGTATGTGTGCGAAAAACAGAATATGCCACATTCAAAATGGGTCATGGGAGAGACAGGTGATGAGTAGCGATTGACATAAGTAAACTTTCAGCAGACAGCGAGAGAGCTCCTTCCTCTCTCATTTCAAAGCCGAAACGGTTAATTGAAGCTAACTGACTATGTCAACAGTTCTGCCAAAATATTGGTAAATATACATACTAGTCAGGACACTCCCATCTGTCTGAAACCTCACTAAGCCGAATAATATATTTGTTTGGAGGTTTCGTAATCAAACCTGCCCCCAAGATTCATTGATAAAACCTGGCACAAACAATTTGCGTTTAATCGGCCCAGGATAATGTGAGAATGATGAACAAAGTAAACCAGACGTCCTTAGATATTCCATAATATAGATTCCCTCATCAACGTTGAAACCCTGGTTATCGGTAAGCACTTCTACGTCACAAATGACTAACTTTAACAAAGGTGAAACTCGAGTATAATGTCAATTTTCGTAAACGCTATTTGAATGGTCTATGCAAGTTTGACTGCTACGTTTACTTGTGAATTGTGTTCAGGTTATATAAACCAAAATCCCCTAATACTCTTCAGTAACTGATATTTTCAGATAACATTTAAGTCTGTCGTCGTAATTCGCGAAATAAGTAACAGTGTGAAATATATATACAGATAAGCAAATTCCAACGATTACACTCAGCTGTAAGTTGCTGGATGGTGCAGCATGGAACATTTCCAATTCCTCTGATTACGCGGATATATGAACAAAATGAATCAAGCAGAGCGAAATCGGTGACGAATGGAGAACTGTACCGCGCCAAACGCCAAAGAAGGGCATATCACAGTTTCAGCCCATGAAGTGTGTTTCGGAGAGTTTAAAATTTTGAAAGTTATTCTGACATTCTACGAAGGCCGAAGAATGGGCTCAGTCTTATTTCAAGCACATCGTTGACGTAGTAGACGGAAGTGTTCACGCAGTTCACCCGACCCTGGATAGTTACTGCCAAGCAGTTTGTTCTGATACGTTTGTTAAATCAACTTTGTTAATGGCACCTCTGATTAAGCCATCTTTGTTCTTTTGCAGAGCTACATCATCAGACTCTCTCTTTCACTCTTGTAGAGTGATAACTTTTGAAGCCATCTCCATCGTGTACGCCTATGTGGTATTCCCAGTGTTGAACTAGTGCAGATGTCCTCCAGAGTACAGATCTTCATAATTCGCTCCTTTACCATTGTGTGTTTGATGTTCGATTATACGAATAAGATTTTTCAAAATACACAGGTGATGTTATACCGGATTTTTATAACATGGAGCCGTTTTCTTTATACACCTAACCTAAAAGTCATTGTAAACTGATCAGGCTGTTTAAGGTGCTTTACTCGTCATTCCGCCGTGTCAAGTGCATTGCATTGTTATACTTTCCCTCTTGGGGGAAATATAGACTAGCAGCTGTCTAACGCTTGTTCATGACTGCAACTCTATTTTTCAACATAGTTTGTACCATGTTAAGGTGATCGATAAATCAGGAACCAAGATTTGTATTCCATGTTTGGCCGTCAAGTTAATTACAACAAAACCGGTGTAAGAAAATGAAGCACTGATGAAAGCAGGTCAGGGTTTTGATAAAAGTTACTTGCTTACAGTTCCAGCTGCTGAGTTCGATCGATTGCACACCAAGAGAATTTTAACTTTCAAAAAATTTCTTCTGTTAAAAGGAGTCGAATCGGCACAATTATGCGGTAGTCGTTGCTTGCAACCTCACCCCAGTTCACCGTTCGAAAAACATTCTGCTGATTACAGGCTGATTGGAGCGGGTTAGGCGGAGGGCAATCGTGTTTGAAATCGTTTTAGGTACACCAGGGGTCAACCTAGTCAGCACAATGTTCACATACCCTATTAAAAAATATTACCTCATAATGCTAGCAGCACGTGATGGTCAATATAAGCAGACAAACTAGTATACGCGAAAGCTAGTTGTGGATTATAAAATCATTTCTGTGAGCACAGGTCGAGCGATAACGAATGCACGTGAGCTGTTTCGATTGTCATTCTGAAACTTCTTGTTTTAATATCAGTCAACGGGTGTCTGTTGATAGTGTGAATAGTGCATGTTTTTATGTTGCACTGAACCAGTATTCAATGTGATCTTCTCACATGAACCTTGTTTCATTTTGAAGTTTGTAAACATTTTTGCGTTAAGACAGTTCAATCTTACCTAGTATGTGTTTGACTAGTGTAAATATCGTGATCCTCCTGTATACTAATTTGAATCGTGACACATCGCGCCACCATTGTCTGTGTGTCCTCGTTTTAATTTTCCTGAGTAGAACCCCTTTCAAAGGTTTTTCCATCTTTTACAACCCCGTGGATTTTCCACTCAGAAAGTAAAAAAGGAAGCACTTGGTTTAAACGTTTTCTTATTAGAGTTCATCAGCGTTGTTTATACTTGCCATTTTCATGATTTCGACTGCCTTGCCAGTCATTAGAAAAGTGACATATTAAACTTGACCATGTTATCATAGAAAAACGCTCAGCTGCATGTACTCGTGACTGTTGTTGAAATTGCCCGGTTGCGTCATATCGAAAACAGCGACTGTTTCGTTTAGTCTAACTAGTAAACCCAGGATTAACTATTCCCATCAAAGTTGTGACCATAAGATTTCTTGAACTCGTAAGGCAGTAATTTGATAACTGACACCCAATGGAGACTGTGCTTTTGGATATGGTAGTTCAGTCGTGCTCTGTAAAGAAAAACCATAGCGCACCACGGTTGCGTCATAAGCACATCAGTTAGATTTTACTTCTGGTCTTGACTAAGATGTTTGCTTACGAAGAGCTGTAACAAAAACACTACTTGAGGCCAGTGATACTATTCCAGATGTTTCGGCAAATTTGTTTTAATTGGAATAAGAAAATTTGCATTCCAAATCAATGTATAGTTCATTTTATACCAACCAAATTCTTTACTTCTCTTTACATCCGGATTTATTCCTAATCTGCTTTCTAATACTGGGAACGTGTAGGCTGATTACAAATGTTTAGGCTTAGTATCAGGTTACTGGTAAAACTTCAGAGTGGTCGAGGCACATGTTACTAAAACATAATTGTTTCATTGTCTTCAAACTGACAAGTAGACAAGAAATTATTTACAGGCTGTCCAACTACACTGATTCTCTTATATAAGAGTGACCTAATGTGTGTGAGACACAAGCAGTCAATGCGATTGTAGAAATTTCAGACCCCACATACATTCTTTAACGTTGCTGAGAATAAACCGAAACGACGTGCATAAAAGGCATGAAAAATTAAGCGGTAATTTTTCAGCTAAAGAAGTCTATCATTATTCAAAACCGAGTTTGAAATCTTGCTAAAAACGTTTAATGTTTTCTGAATCTCCATTTTTCAGCCAATCATTACCTCATTGTTGTTGTCCTCTGTTGTTTTGATTAATTTGGATTCATTCAGATGAAATTATTTCACATTCATTTTTCTTGTATTTCCAGTGGTTGATTAGAATACACGATGTTTTTGGGAAAGAAATTATGTTCGGAAAATATAAAAACCGTCATTGATCTTCCGTTGCCTGTTGTGATTAAAGCAAGAATGTGTTGGTAAACATTGCACAGAATCCATTTAAGGTTATCTTGATAAAAATTTCCAAACACCTTCGATGAGTAGGTTGTTTTTAAAAGTTAGCTGCAGCTGCCACCAGAGTTTAATCTAAGGTATGTGTCTATAGTCGGCCGAGAATTGTTCGCTGTGACCCTGCCCTGACCATTTCCTGAAACAGGCTGAACACTTTAGTTAAACGACTTCTCATCACTGATGCTAATTGGTTCAGCCTATACACCTGAGTCTGTGTGGCATAGTTTGACACAGCGGAACAGAATTGCAGTTGTTATGAGCAGTCAGTGCATCTGCCAATCGCGGATATTATTTTTTCTTAACTCTATAAGGTTAATACTCATTAGTGAGTAGACTACGTAACAAAATAGATCCACACACTTCCGTTTATTATAGAAAACCCCATCCATAACTTGCTTTTTAAGTTGGCGTTGTCTTTGGTATTAGTTCAAAATAATTTTACAAATAAACCTGAGGGCATCGGTGATAAAGTAACTCGGCGGCCCATCGATGCTTGCCGCACGTAAGTCATTTTAATCAGCCAATCATATCACTGAAAACTACCGGATTTCTCAAACTCAGCTGGTCATGTCATGTTACCTCTTCAAATTTGCAACACTGAACTGAACTGATCGGTGAAAGCAGATCACAAATCCCAACCATCTAGCTGGTTTTTGTCAAAAGTATTCAGTGTGCCATTCGGTTATATTCGTTGTGTTAACAGCTTATCCTTTCTCTGGTTAAATGGTTGCGTTGGTATTGATAACAGGAAATATTATTTGGAAATTTTCCACGTTTGGCGGTCTTATTTTGAATAGCCTGGGCTGTCGCACACTTCTTTTATGACTGATGAAAGTGTATCAAGTGAGTCAAGTCTACTATCTATCAATTTGAAATATCTCATCCAATCCGTAACTGAGTTGACTTACTCCGTGAGTTTTGCCAGTGCTACTAAATTTGTTGCACTTGTATGCGTTTATCTTTTTCCACACGGCATAACTGTGTATCCCATGGCTTCGTCATAAACCACTTAGCAAACATTCGGCAACTTTGTTTGGATCGTTACCGCCCGTTTGGGCTGAGCTAAAAACACTTGGCAGTCTACTTGACCACCGGATGGTCAAACTACTGCAAACACCTGAACCACATTTTGTTTTTGTAATCAAGGATGACGAAGTATGCGAGTTGTTCATACACGAAAAAAGCTACTGCTCTGTTACATAACAATCACTACGCCCACCCTCTATTCCCTTTGAAACCAGCTGCTGCAAACAGCACAAGATGGTTCTCATGGGATATTAAATTCAAGAGGAAGATGTGACACTGGAATGTGCCCGAAAGATCACTCGCAGGCTAATGGTCACTTGAATGCGTAAGTCAGTGATACTGCCTCTTAATTGTTTTCGGTGTTCGTTTATTCTCCCTTCTACTGAAAGATTACTGTGAATGCTGTGCCATTGAAATTTGTATTCTTTCTTGCACCTGCATTGTGCCTACAATAATTCGCGATCATTTCCAATTTTTTTTTGATTAATGGTCTAGTGCTATTAATATTTTTTAGGGGTTTGTCTATGCAAGCAACTGAAAAATGTCACATTTTTGGATGATGTACAATGTCACCAATGAGTAGTATGACATGTATCAAACACACGTAACCCAAAAAGGATTTAACGTCTTCACAAGTGACTTGGGAGCAAGTAGTGGCAACGTCTGTATGCAGTATGCTCTAAAGAGACTAACGGCATACGAGGGACAACGGATGTGAAAATATATCAACCTCACAAAAGTGTGCATGCTTTCGTGAATGTATGTTGCCGCATATCCCATCATGGATGTCTAATAATAAACAACCTTTCGGGTCAAACGTATTTGGCGATCATGGAAAAGTAATTTTCACTTTTATCTTTTAAATACACACTTACAGTCAGGCTAGTTTCGTTGTGCCAGATTTTAAACAGTTATCAGTTTACTGGGGGCAGTCAACCACAGTGTAAGGGTTATACTGTTGTAACTACCCGAACGTAACTAGACAAGTAGTTACCAATTGCAATAAGAATTTCGGATACAGATTTGTTGGTTAACGGACAATGGCATGTAACGACTATTTTCATAATTGACTGGGTGCTTTTAGTTTTCCAGCATAATAAAATGACTTTAAGCGTAAAGTTTCCTCATGTTTAACTTTATTAAGGATGCACGTATTCATTCAGAATTGTGAGGGACTCAAACGGTACTAACGTTCAAGTGAACGTACTTCCCAATGCACTACTGGCCTGAACCAAACTTCTCTATCTCATCATTTTTTCGTTATGTTTAGCGCCCGAATCCTGCCGGGGATCAGGATTTTCGCTGGTGGGAATCTTCTAAATCAACAGCTCTGTCCTATTACTCGTAAGCAACTTTTAAGCACGGAAAATTCACTAAAACGTGAGTTGTTTTTTGGTTGTGGTTAAAACACAGATAACGGTGCGAAAACTGGGCCTTTTTGGTTAGCTCATCACCTTACATCATATTTCAAGATGTCTTGTTTATAAATTAAACATCATCTAGATTTATCGTCTACCTCATCTTTGAACTGACCGTCAAACAAGCCTGTTGTCAAGACTGCATTAAAATCCAGTTTCCTTCTTGTTGACAGCGTGGTATCGCAGTAGCAGGCTGTTGCACATCCATGAGTAGTGTATATTTTTTTATATCAGCCACAACCCCGTCTGCTCAATATCACTATCTGGTTAGGAGCAATGAGCAATATTGGACAAATCGCTTTTGTTCAATAAAATTTGTGGAAAGAGTTCCGCCAATTGGTTTTCATCTCGAACTTTTATAGTCTGTTTGCCGTACGTTTGTCCAACGGATGAAGTGACTCACTGTTTTACCAGAGAATAAATA
>LUCH01000107.1:64874-165920 GCA_013368495.1 Paragonimus heterotremus | reverse complement strand
CAGTCAATACTAAAATTTACATGATGTTCTACCGAGATTTAATGAGATATATTCCACCCATATAGATTGTACATCACCCATAGCTGATCGTAGCCATCGCATTCTCGAAGACTTTTTAGTCAGACCCTTTCGAATAGAAGCGCTTGACTCGAGTTCCACTCTTATTAGTAGTGCATATTCTTGCCACTGCCGGAACTAGAGCACCGACCACACTTTCATGAGGCAATCGTGTTGACCACTGAGCCATTGACCTAATATTACGCACGACCAAATTATTGTGTGAAAGCTCAACCACTTCCGCTTGTGATTAATGATCGGGTTACCCGAATCTAGTGCTTGTTTTTGAATGGGGCTGACTGGAATTTATATGGGAATGCGACAGTTTCGATCAATTGTGGGTGATGTTCAATCTCTATGAAAACCAGCTTTCCCCACCACTCATCAGCAATATTCTACACAATTGATGGACAGCCAAATTTCATCATTACAAACCGCACTTTTCGTACGTTTCTGTGCTCGAGTTAATTGTTTACAACCTGTATGTTAGTATGTCTACATACATCTAAAAAACGTGTTTTTACAGTGTACTTACTAAATTTAACCCAAAACTTTGCGTAGTACCTATCTCAAAACAACAATTCCAATTTAAAATCAACCGTCACTGGCACTTGGTTATGACTTTTATGTTCCCACGGCAATTCCAGGCAACTATCTTCATTAAATGTATTACAACCGAATGTTGTTCGCCAGGGCTCGTCAGGGATGTGCATCCTTGCTACGTCCGAACAAGCTTTCACGTAGTAACCTTTATAACCATCTCAATAATGACCTGTAACGGAAGTATGCAACTGCTCGAACGCTTCCCTGATAATTAATGTTAATTTTGCCAGATAACCGCAAAATATGATAATCAGATTTTGCTACCGTGCAGCCAATAGCAGAATGGTAACTACAGTTATTTCATGATAGTGTGGCCAAAGTATGAATCGTTGTGGTGACGTTGATGTGCAGAACTGGCCAGTTGTAACAACGGTAAACCTTCGACTTCCCGCTCTTTAAGAAAGAAGAGCCTGAGATGTCCATAAAAAGTTGACAGTTACCATGAAGTGTGAATCATGTTCAGCTTAACTTAAGCACACTTTTACTCGTAATTTTCGAGAAGCTGGTTTTCTTTGTTAGTTTTCAGAAGGCCAGATTTGTGTCATGCGCATAGTGATAACGAGTGTAGCTCTTTATAATGATGAAAGAACACAAAACTAATGTACTGAGAAGTTTGCCTTTAATTCTTGATTATACACCACACGATTACAGTCGTTCTCCAACAATACTGATATGTTTATCTCCGTGGTAGGAAAGCAGTTCAGTAGATATTCTCGACGTATGCAATTAAATGATTAACTACATTTCTTTCTGACGCTTTAGTTACGGTGCTAACAAATTGCCTGATTGCTCTTATTTCTTTCTTCGAAGAGTCTTTTACAATTATGCTTTCTATCAATTATTGCGACACATAATTGGAAGTTAAATCACGAATGTTATAATGATCTTCCTAAAATTCAAACCTCCTAGAACGTCATATGGTTCACATTGAGCCCAAGGTACATTTTGATATGTGTGAACGCGAAATCTAAATTCAACTTAGGGTCACTTGCGTGTCAAACTGACATCAATCAACCCTTACTCTGATGGTCAATAGTTTTGCAAAGAATGTACCCAAAACACATTTCCGTTCGGTAGAAAAAGAAACGGTTATATTCAACAAATCAGGTCACATTTTGGAAAGGGCCCAACAGAACCACAGAAAACGTAATTTTCACACAAACTCGAACTTTCAACACGAGCACCAAAAGGAAGTACACGGTAAGAAGAGTTTTCAACGTTTTTCATTGTTTTCAATCATTCATCCAGTGAAATATACCTATCTCCTCAACTGAATTTTTCGCTTTAGCATTGACAGGAAAAACGTATGTCGAACGGTGTCTTTTAATTCATACTGTTTTTTAATATCTTCGCCGTAAAAATAAGCGTTTGATTAAAACGCTTTAAAACCAACCGTCTGAATCATTTCTTTCCATCTGTCCAAAGAACGTCCTGCTGAGGAACTTACGAACTATATCTGTGCTTACCACACAGATTCCCAATCAGATGGTAAAGATAAAGTGATTGGCTGTATTTTTAGTCCATTACCAACTGAACAGTTAAGAAGAGAACACTTAGATTCGGATGAATAGTGTAGACCTGTTGAGCACGCCATGGTAACAAGTGGCGACCACTTAATTTGTAACACAGATGATGGAAAAGCAAACTGACAACAATGTATGTACGTCATTGTTGAGTGCATACTTATCAAGACTAATAGAGTTGTGATTCAATGTAAACAGATTTTTATCGTGTCATGAACTTACATATTCCATGCGTTGAACATTACGTAATTAACTATAGTACAGCTGTTACGAACCCAACAATTTTGCACACACTCTATGATGTGAATATTTTTCAACTCATGAACGACAACATTTCCTTGCCGTTTCGGAATGCAGTAATATTTTTTCGTTGAAGCTGATCGTTTCACGTCAACGAATAAGACTGTTACTACACTGTTTTAATTCTACATGATTACAAATGCCCAGGAATTTACAGATTTTTTAAATTCCACACGTTCAAACTAAAAAACCTTTTATTTGTCAAGAGGACTGAAAATCTCTTAGATATCTGCGTGATTCCTTGCCGTCATCTTCCAGACTTACGTTAGATAATCCAGATGGTCACAACGACGTTTTACATAATTTAACACGCTGTAGTTTAGAGATGAAACTGGTCATGAGAGTGTTGTGGTGCCAACGGTTCGGCAACATTTAGCCAGAAGAACCCTGCGCAATTAAATTATTCGAAGGACTTGAAAGGATTGCTTTACATACTGACACCTACAAAAATGTCTGTAATCTGAAGTAGGTAAGATGCATTCAGAGCAGCCCACTGACTAACTGTTGTTGCACCGCACCTAACCCTGGGTTCGAACCACCTCATTAAGTGTCGGTAGTCTGATGAGTTTGAACACCAAACTGCTACCTACCATGCCTACCTTGTCATCGATTGTACACTGAAGAAATTTATGATTTCGAACCACCGTAATACTACTGCGAACTAGCACCACAAATCTCTGTAGTTAACTGATACTGTGGACCACAAATTCGTTCACTTCGACTGGCGGAACCCCAGTTAATGACACACAGCGTTCTTTTTACAGGTAGCGACTACGCTGATAATATACAGTCCACAGAATTTTACTTAGATCTGATTGAGTGTAACATCTCTTTAGGTCTGGTCAAGAAATTATAGCTGGGAGTTAAAATACATTAGATCATCATGTGAAACACCTTGGTTCACAATCGCCCGTGGCTAACCATGACTTCAATGGACTGGACGAGCAGCAGTTTTATCGACCAAATAGGACAGCACACCATGTTAAAATGTTTTTTTTTCCAGCTGACAGGTTTTTGAAACGTTTGGGGTTGAAAGTTTGAACTTTTTAAGCTGACTTAAGATTACGTCTGTCACTTTTTTACAGCAAGAAACGTGACAGAGTTGAGCAACAGAACACGATAGGTGTGAGCGGTTATAAACATATTTCGCCAAGCTTCCGAGAACGCTGAGGTTTATTTTCATACGTGCGCTAAGTATGTTCCTGGATTCAAAAATCTGCGACTCGCAACGATTTCAAAGTGTGACGGATGCTCTGAAGACATTGCAGCAAATCAACATAGATGTTCGTATTTTCCGAATTCCATCAAGCAGGTTTATCTGTTAATCTCAGTACTCTTCATAAAATTACATCCCTATTCAATAATAGAATAGACAAACTTCGAGCTCTTGGGTCTCTTCAAGACTCCCGGAAACCATGTAAAGGGGAAGGTGAGGGACTATATGTTCTTCATACCTTACCCGTATGTACGTTGCGAGTTTAGAAAGATAGATCGTATGGTTCTTGTCTTTTTGACTAGATGTTTCTGCCTTTCTGGCTAACGGTGGCTGCCAAATACGCACGCCGAAATCCTCTATTCATTATCTGCTGTGATTTACAGATTGTTTTCTGGCAACAGAGAAACCGACACAACCTAGTATTAGGCTCTGCGCGGAAGGCTATCTTTGGGTGAGCACTCGCCAGTTAACCGTATGAAGTTTTAATAACGTAAGGTTGGCTTGAATAGGCTACGTATTCACTTTTGCGGCAGTTTCCTTCACTGAGAAATAGTTCAACACATAGGTGAAACCTAGAATATATCAACATGTTCAACTTTGTAAGTTGTATGGAGTGTACAAGAAATTAAATGAATAAATTCGACGTGTTTGAAAAGTCTGAAACGTACAGTTTCATCTGGTTATCGTGATGACAAGCAAACAGAAATGTGGCTGTCCACCTGACATTAAACAGTCCGTTCGTGGATATTTAAGGCCATATCTTGATCCTGTTGTAAAACAAGTTGCCCACAACAGGAAGCAGTTCCACAAAAGCGTATGACCCTTTGGTTTTACAATACACAGGTCGGACCAACAACGGTAAAGCCGTCGTTGCGGAAACCTCTGCTGCTGTTAGCTAATATGTTTCGTTTCAGTGTGCTCTGCTCACTGGTAGTTGGAGAAGCCTAAGATTACTTTAAGAGTTAGAATGTGCACAGATTTCCAAGACTGACCTGGCTTCAGCTAACCTAGAGATGATGTCCTTGCACGAAACGCATATCACGCAATACAAGCGAATTACGACTGCAACAATGGAAAATCGCACTAGTTACCAGCTTCATATTATCGAAAAGATGAGAAAGGGGCCAAAGGTGTTTTACTATGACATTGCAGTGCACAGTGAAGTTAGTCTCCTTCTTGAATAACATTCATTCCTACTAGATTCACTGGAACAGACGCGGTAGACAGCAAAATGAAGCGGAACTGGATATTGTTGAGTATTTTCGACAAGATGAACCACATTTCAGATAAGTTATCTTAAATGTAGTTTCACAAGTTAGAATCAAATCGGATAAGCTATTAGAACACAACTTAGTCAATCGGCGTACAATATATCATGCTGTCTTGAAGAAATTAACTGCAAAACTATTGGCGGTACACCTGAAGTTTCTTCAACAAAACTTAAAATGAGTTCAAAGCCGCGTCGTTTCTCAAGACCTAGGTACAGAGAATAGTCAACAGACTCCATGCCATTAGCTTTTTGTTGTTAGTGATATTCAAAGTACTAGAGAACCTGTTGGACGAATTGCCCAGATTTCCTACTTTCCGATGAATGTCGCGAATCATATGCTGACTGTATTCGTATACCTTTTAGACAGAGACAACCCATGAACAATCGCTCTTCAAAGTAATCCCTCTAAATTTCCCAAAGGCTCCCGATAAAACTGACTACTGCATCCTGCCTCGGAACCTCTACCGCGGCGATCCTGGTAAACACAGATAGAAGATTACATAAACCGACATAGGTCCAGTGCCTAGATAACGAAACGATTATCAGTGTTTGAAAACATTAAATTTTCACGATACTCCATGTTGAGTATGGAGACATTAAGAGCTTCATGGAGATAAGTGAACTCTCCTATCCAAAAGGTGTTGACATTAGGGTAGCGTTTTGTCCACTGTCGACACCCTGAAAGAGATCAAATCCTTATCCATGCAAACATCCACATACCGGCTTATTTACCAGACTTCTTTTCCACCGGATGAGAAAAATTTCTTACAGGACAATTTTGTAAGACTAATGTATGAAGTTGGCTGACTACTACTAAACAGAGTTTTTTCGCAGTTAAAAACCGCTTTTATTAAAACCAGCCATCCAATTGTGCGCTAAAAGCTGTGATAAACTGGAGGTGATCTGTTTCTTCGATCGACGTGTATGACAGATAACCAGCAAATCAACTGCTCTGATTGCCTTTCTGACTCACCGCCACAGGCCATCGAAGGTACATGCCTGTCAAAATGTTGCTTCAATTTTTGTGTCCACATTACTGTAAGCTAGTAGCTTTCTTTAAAATCCGTTTTATTTACAGCAAACGTCTGTCAGCTATGCTGTAAATAGCCGACTTCCCTGAGAATAGCCAAAACTTTAAAGGCATTCTAATTTTAGTGTTCACGATAAAACATAATGATCATTGACCAGCGTGTGACCCATATCCTAACTCTAACCAAAGTCCGTGGCTATAGATACCCGATTAATTGAAAGTTAAAATCGGTGCCGATCCTTCAAAGTGGTCACCTATTAAATTACAGAAAAAGTTCCAAATTAACAATGCAAAAATGGAATATTACCATCTTGACTTCATCTGTAATTTAAAAACCTAAAACCACACTATAGCGGCAAACAGATATGCTCAATTATTTTGATGATTTGTTGAAAAACTGGTGTGCATTGTACAGGGGTCGTACTGACATGTGAATGTTCGAAAATTGTGGGAAACAATTCTCAACCCTGATAATGTATGATTGTTTGAATTTATGATTTACGTGTCTGAAAAGCGTATGGTACGTAGGGATCTTACAGTGTAAAGAGCGATTTAGCGGTATCGATAAGAAGAACGAAGACGTAAATACCCCACCCGTCAGACAATCTCATGAAAACCGTGTGCGATCGTACGAGTAGATGGTAGACATTGATAACAGACTACAGCAAGAGTCAACGCATAAATTACTTATATTTACCGTCAGCAAATTTCTCCCTATGGTAGCAGTCTTTTTGTCAACCAATTTATCACAGATACTGAGCAATCATCTGGAAATCAGCTGCACTCAAGAAATTTAATTTGACGTTTATTTGTAAGTCGCATTGAAACAGTTTTTGTGCTATTTCTGTTTGATATAAGAAAGAGTAATTTACAATGGTGCACATCAAAATGAATATCTGAACTGGATAAGATTTCCGTGTTACTTTTCAACCATTCTGTTTTTAATATCACACCGTTATTTGGAAATGTTACAATTAATTCACTTCTTCAACTAGTTCGTTTTCTCAAAAAACTCTAAACTCAGGTTATTGGGGTTGGATTCCAGATAGTGGGCTAACGTGAATAATTTGTTGATCATCTTTGCGTTTCGTTCATGAAATTCCCATGCAATTCTACTTAGTTACGTGCTAATTTGTAATCATTAAGCAATACGATTCGGATAGTTTGATATGACGGATTTAATAGACGTCATGCTATTTCCAGCGAAAGATACCATGGTCGAAAACTGTTAGTCAAGGTTAGATTGCTGAACTATTTAATCCGGTTGTGCAATAGATCAAATGTTAGCAACAGCTAGACTACTGCTTTGTTTCTAAACTTGACGTATTTGGTCTCTTCACATTTTGCAAATGATTCGGTCGTAGTACATAGTCCATAAAGTGGACTGACTCCACCCACCTTCCGCAGGCTGGTATGAAGACGACCAGTTGATCCCAGAAAGATTGTCTGAAAGTGAGATCAAGCTGTTCGTCACGGGTGATCACACCCAGTCAGAGATTTAGAGGCAACTTTTTTTCCAGTAAACCAAGTTTTTTTCTGTGAATGAACAGTCAACTCGTATACTCAGTCAAAAACAGAACTTCGGTGTACTTGCCAGTGGTTGTAACCCTCACTTTCCCTGCGATCGCACTGCCATATGTATCGACATGATAGAGGTAATGGGCATAGTTCAGGTGCACAGACACAACCACAAACGACTGAGACTCAACGAGAAAGAACATAGCTTCATCAACCAAAATGCCTCAGGGGTTGCAACGACATTATTTCGTTATCGATTATATTTCTAATTGGTGTTCGCAATTAAGAATTCTCGATTGTGCCGCAGTCTTATTGATCAAAGGTTTACATGCTGCTTTATATACAACTGCGTGTCTGCCTTAGGTTGACGTAGACTCAGCTGTGCGTATCACTCTTGATACAGTTCGATATGTCGTTCCAGCCATCCTACTCAACGCATTTTCTTTTCAAGATGGTCACATTTTATATTTTCTGGCTAACCCAATGAAATCTCCGCAGATTGTTTTTCTTCAAAAACGTTGCTTGTATCAGTATTTTTAATGGTTACTTAAACGGCAGTTAGATAAAATCGGATGGATCGCGATTCGTCAGTCAACTGCGTTCGTTTGTCAGAACGTTGTATTACAAGTTAACTTTCATTCGCTTGAACCGTTCATAACGTTCGGTTGGTATAACATTCTCAGTATATGTAATAACAAAATTTGAATTCACTTGTGGATGTGCTATGAATATGTACGGTTACTGTAACTCGGGACGGAGAGTAACATAACTTTATGGAACTTGCCGTTGAAAACTTGCCCCAGTGTACTCAACCAGTGATCCGTCACAATATGCCGAATGACATCCGATAAAACGGATAAAGTTTTTGAAGGTAATATGTTAGTTACAGCTTGATAGCAATTTGATGGTATGTCTGTACCAATTGCGATAACTGCCTTATCAACCGTAAATTAATGACATTGTAACCACTGTCATATAATACTGTCATGCAACAATCAGGTTCCGCAAACACGGCGTATCCTCGTACGGGAAACACAGTGGTTGAAACGTTAAACAGTGAAGGTTCAAGTTTATAGGGAATTGCATGCCACGAAATCTTTCCAGTCTGATTTCTGTCCCCATTATTAGAGATCAACTCCAAGTGGACTTGTGTACATAGTATTCAGTAAAATGCGTTTAGTTGTCGTTTCTCTCAAGATCAACAAAGATTAACTACAACTTACAATTCTTTCATGTGGCTGTGTCAAAGAATGTTTCGCAGTAAATCTCAGTGATTAAAAACAGGCTTGAGATTGTTGAATCTAACAGTTAGAAGGTGCAACATATAGTGTCTATGGCAATTCATATTTCACAGAGAACAGTAGTACAGCACTTATCAGAAAAAGGCTGATGTTAGCTATCGAATGTAAGAAGAACGTCACCAGAGTTGCTATTATTGAACAGACGGTCTTGACTTGAATACCGTCTAAAAAGCACATCATAAACTTCGTCACAAACTCAAATATAACATACTATCTCACGTATACCTGAGAAACCAGAAACGCCAGTGATACGTCAAATCAACTGACAATAGGGAGGGGCATAGTTATATACAGAGAATGTATGTTTCGGAAGACCGAGTAACCGATAATGTCATCACTACATATATGCAAAAAAACTGAACATAAATCCGAAGAGACTGCGAACTTCGGTATAAGTTTTCATTGAGAATGATATTACATTCTGAAGTTCACCCAAGCAGTGACTTTTTATTAGACGTACCTTGTTTTTGGTTTGCCAGGTATAGAACCAAAATTCTTTCCATTAGCATAACGAAGAGTGTTCTAGTTTGACTGACTATCGGATATTTTCCATTACGCTCTAGGTAACGGCAATTGGAAATTTGATTTTGTCTCCTTCTAATCTGACTGTTTGTATGCTCGTGACTCAGATTCGAATGACTCGTACCGTGCACCTAAACCCGCTTACTAAGTTAGAATTTTTCATTTAATGCATACGCACAGTTGCCATGCCCTATGAATTCGATATCAAAGTTTTTTCAAATGTTACATACTTCGGACCACCTGTGAGGTTATCGTGTTTAATTCTTGTCGCAGCATCTCATTTTCAATAGTCCGTGTAACAGAACACCGACGTCTGAGAGTTCTCGGATCAACTGAGATTGATGATCACCGGACTAGTAATGGATGGATGCTTCTGAGATAAATTATTCCCATAATTTTCATCTTTTATCACTACCAATCGTATAAGCTAAACGAGACTCTCTGAGTTGTTTCTCTGTAGCTTGACCATTTTATGCGTAAAATTTAGTTTAGAGTTTTACTGATAAACACATTTTCATCTTTGATAGCTATTGACTAAGTTTATTCGAGGCTGATTCATAACAACCTTCTTCACAGTTCTGTCACAAAATACTTCCTTCCAGTGGTTTCGCAACAAGCACTCATTCCCTACTGTTTTAATCTCTCTGCTTGGGAATACCATCAGCGGGGGTTAAACTGTTTTCTAACGTCGGAATATCAGTGGATGCAATTCTTTAGGTAATTTCCTCTCTCTTATTTATACTTCATATCAGTGTCTTGATTGTAGTTGTTCACTTTGTGGATTGTACTGACCATCTTAGTCACCTATTCAACATGTTTTTGGGCTGGTTGAGCCGTGTTGTTAAAGAAACACTGCAAGCTTATCCCGGATGAAGCATATATATGTCGAGTGATAGAGGAGGCTTGTATAAACTGGAACTGGTCAATGGTTGCAGAGAAGCAGCAAATTTAAGGCAAACGTATATATTTTGGTACTTGATGGAAGCCAAAAGCTCTATGACGCTGCACATCAATCATCCGTGATGGAGAATGAATCAGTAGTTCGACATATCACCTTAGTCTTTCTGTGGAGTGTCTCTGTGTGTGTAAGCTTTCAGAGGAAAAACAATGATACTTAGTTCTGTACCCAATATAACAGGCAGACAAATCGAACATTAGGGGGTTTATGCAATGTTAGACACAAAATCTGTGAATATCCAAAAGAGCAAGGGTTCAAGCAAAACACCACCATTGACACACATATGAAAATATTTATCTACCAGACTTCTGACACACAAACATTCCTAGTAATGCATGAAAATCAGCTGTAGAATCACTTCGTTTGCTTTTGGTGAAGCAGTGATTTGTTGCAATATGAACAAAAGCACCCTACAATCCAACTGCACATATCAACTAAGTCCGTGAACGTGTATTGCCTCGCTCGATCACAGTTCAATAAGTTCCTGGTATTGGACAGCCATAGAACAAGCAGAAACTGCGATTTTCATTTCACCTAACCATATCGCCCCTAACCTCCTTGACTCGCCGTCATCGGCATCGCCTCAGTCAACAAATAGGGGGTAAAAACTAAAATCAGAATCGCAAAAACTGATCAAACAGAGAAGTACTCACAATTTCAGAAGATTTTGCTATTGCTGAGCTTAATGTAAAAATCCCAGCTTGTATGTAATGTCTTATAGTAAAATGTTTTGGGCTATCACCTCGGCAATGTTAGACAGACAGTGAGGGTAAGTACGCACAAATTAAAATGTGTGGTAAACGTGAAAGAGTGGTCTATCATAATGAAGACAGTAATCTCAGACACAAGAAATACTTCAGTGCTTGGTCAGGACTTAATGAGCTTCTCTCCATTTAAGATCAGCCATATGCCAGCACGCAGATGGTGTCAGCCTAGAATCTAAGACATCTTCCTTTCTAACTGGCACGATGAGAGCACTCGGTACTAGCATGTGAGTCTGCGCACAGGTGTGAGGCAGTACATATTGTCAACCGTTTTACCTAATGTATTATTTTCGTATAACAAGTAGCTCCATTTGTGAGTAGTGTAGTGCGTACATTCGAGAGCTAAAAGACAGGTCTCGATGCCGAGAAGACAGGAGACCAGAGGCGACGATTACAACAACATATAAGCACTATGGGATTCATGCCATTAGGGTGAATGACAATGTAATCCTGACCAATGTATGTGAATGCACGCGAGCCATGCAAATGAGTGCACACGTTTGTGGACTTGTGTTTCAACATAACCCATACAGAATTTCATTTAATATTCAACTTCACGGGCCAAACGTTCTTTGTGGTCCCAAAGTTACAAAATAGAACATGCCGAGTAAATTACAAAAGGTATGATTACAGCATACTGTTTACAAAAACAGGATGTACCGAGCAAATTCGTTGTTTGTTTATTCCTCATTTGACTGAATGCATAATAATTATGTGAGACGATATTTTCGGGGTGAGACAAACAAAACACCCAACAGGTCAAAATTGGATCAATCCCGTCATAGATATGGAAGAAGACGACGATTTCAATGCAACTGCATCAGTGTTATAATCCAGCTAGAACCGTGGCACCTTGTGTCTACGGTTAAATGATAAAATGCTCGCTTCCGCGTCTTTTTCTGCGTGCGCTGGTCTACCTGATCCTGTGAAACTAGCTCCAAGGACCACACTAACGGATGATTTTCTATACGTATCATTGAGCATCATACAGCCTGGATCAATAGTGGAATCCTAAGACAAGTTTGGAAGCAAGTTTAGCACGTCTTGTCGATTCGCATCGATTCGGCGTCTTCGTTCCTCTGATTTATTTATCTAAGGGTGGTCAGTCGAATGCTTGACCATATCTGGTTAGATCGAAATTGGATTAAATATTCTGAACATGTGCGCACAAACTGCCACGGTTCCAGTTGGGTGATAATTGTGATGCAATTGTATCAAAGAGTTGTCCTCATTTATATATTTGACGAGGTTGTCCACATTTGAACTTGTTACATGTTTTATTTGATTTGCCCTGCCTCGGTGATGAACAATCAATAAAGAGCCTGTTTACTACACCGCTTTGTTGACTAATATGGGAGTTTTCAACTAGGATTTGGTTAATAAAGGATTGCTTGGTAAATGGAAGTTACAGTCTATTTTTACGAATACGCCTTAAGGACGTTAACGAGTGATGGCCTTACTGATACTAAGCCGTGATGTTCAGCCTGAAGTTCATGTTATTTCAATTGGTCTATTCATATGGGAACATCTCGTGATAGGGTATATAACATCGGCAAGCCAAACCACCCCATGTTGCTGACTAACCGGTTATGGTGCAACTAGAAGTTCAACAACGAACTGTAGAGCCTATGATTCTACCAGGCTTCAAAATACTGGCTAATATTTATCACGAACATGTAACCACCACTAGTGTCTGTATGCCAGTATAGAGTGTACTGTCGGTCTTCATAGACTATGACCAGATGTGTGAATACAACACTGGCTAATTGGATCATGTGCATATGTACTGACATTGGGAGGCAGGTTAACAGGTTGTTGACACTTAGCGACATGCGATACTTGACTGTGCTGTCGGTGAACGCAACTTTCCGGGTAAGATTGGGTTGGGCTAGCACAAAAGGTGTGGGCATCTTATCAAAGGCAACTGTGACAAACTCATATTCATGAAAACTGTTAGACGTAGTTAGACTCAGTTGGAGTTGCCAGCAGTTTTAGGACTTGAATACGAACCGTCATCGTCTTGTTCTACTTGAATTACTCCAGTCTCATTTTACGGAATGCTGGATACTGAGTGTTAGCATGCAGTTATGTGAGCTGGACTGACAAATAGGTTCCGCACACACTAGTAAGAGATTCGATAGCCCAAAGCTGAAAGCGACTTCATAGGTTGAATATTAAGTAACCGAAAACTTTGACTGGTGTACCCGTTCGGACTCAACTTTGGTGATCCAACTCTAATCAACTTTCGGGACTGATGAAATAGCGACAGTTGTCCTATGTCTACCAGCTAATATATTCATCGTGGCACACGAAAGTGATCACATAAGCTTTTCAATTGTTTCCGGGCACTTGGCCAGTGATCATGCAGTAGTGTTTTTGGTATAGCAGAAAGTCTACGCCACCAGGAAGCAAAAACAGGGAGCTCAATACAACATTACCGTGCGAGTAGATATTTTGTCTTGGAAGTTCTTCTGAAACTCAAGAGGAACCTACAGAGTGAACTTCATTCTCCCAAGCATAGTCTACCATCTCGGACCCGAGATAGTTTCTGATAAGCTACAAGCGAACGAGTGACCATCACCTATCAATCTGTATCGTCAACAGTCATGGTCACTGCGGTTACTAGAGAAGAAGTATGGCATATTCTAATTTGAAGGGACAAGTCCGACCTAGGTCTGTGGACAAAGTACTGTCAACGTGATTCATGCGCATGAAAGCACCTGCCCTGACAGGATATTCCGACGCATTTCTGTTGACGGAACGCTAAGCATTCATCATCTTTGTTAACAAAGTGATCGATCCTGCTTCTGTAAACACTCTGACACCTATTGCCGTACTTTAAATTAGCTACAAAATTCCTACGAAATATTGGTCGACTGCTGGAAAACGGATGCTCGATTAACCGCTGTTCGGTGTGCATTTTCATAACATGATGGTTACATCGAAACAAGCTGATTAACTCAAGCTCCGCTCTAGAATTTCCGCTTAGTTTCTTCCAGTCTTTGTGCAACTTTACTGATGTGTCACAAACGTTCTATCTTGTTTTGTAGGACATAATCCCCGGAGCGGCCTAGGCATTTGGCGTTTCTTCACCTCGAATATGCCACACCGACTATTCATTTCAAAATGCACCAACCGGTTTCGAATGCTGTCCTGCATCGTCTCTGTCGGGTGTTTTCTATGGCAACCCACCGTCGCCTATGTAATTTATTATGGATAACGCGCTAGCTTGATCGATACCTGAGTACGGTTACTATATCTACAACACTATTCTCAGGAGTTTGATTCATGCTGTTGATACTGTTCCTCTGGCAAACAATCCAACTAGCCTTTCGGAGAAGCCAGTAGCTGTAACTAGCAGAATTTAAAGTGGACACTCATACGTCTGAGCTTCCCATCATTTGTGGCAGCGATTAGCTCAACGTAACGGCTGCGAGTGAACCTATTTGAACATTCCATTCTCACAGTAGTGTACGAAGTTAGCTAACCATCGACTTCACATTTGTACGACACTAGATGAAGTCATCCAGAAGCCACTAAAGTCACTCCAGTAAACTTACCATCTGGAACGGCATCCAGTTTCAAAATCTCTAGCCGATCAGCCGCAACACCCTTGAAACTACTGATTGTATTAGTCGTCAGTTTGCCTAACACTGTCTCTCAAAAACGAATCAGACGGCAACCTGCACACTTTAATTCGTCTATATGAACTGGACCTTCCGAGGTTAGCTATAACCACCGTCACCTTTGGCAGCTGAAACACAAAGAAATTGTTCATCAACCAATGCCCATTCTTAAGTAATATGGTCAAGTACGATTTATTTGGTCATCTCATGGAAAAGCTACCTGTGAGTACGCGTCTAGCGTGTGTTGGCTACGATCACGGAAAAAGCATACGCCGCCCCGACAGGTATACTCAACAAAATGCTAAACGCTTGTGGCCTTTAGGAAATGACTCATACTGCACATTTTCAATCCCTGGAGGCTATATATCGAATGAATCAATTCAAGCATTTTCATTTGTCCTATCCAGGTCGATGATGATTTTCTCCAGGATTAGGCCAAGGATTACCGAAGTAACCGAGGTGAGCACCCAGAGCTTTATCGTGACGTTGGCAATCAACCAGAAATCCCCGCTCACATACGTCATCAGTGTTGAACCACATATGACGTGCATCGTGCTTGGCACAACTGCATGGTCAGTGACTTGGCGGAAAGACTCACTGTGTCCCAGGGGTTAAGAACACCAATGCCTACCAGCCTGACATGACTGTGGCTCGTGGCGACAGTTATGGGGCTTGATGGTGATGTACTGAATGACCACTGTAGTCATGCTGCCTGGACTGACAAAGTTGGAAAGCACAGGACAGTTTCTCATAGTGCTGTAATTCATATCGTATGCTGTGGCGTGAGTATAGTTTCATACATCATCATCGGAAGCATTTAAAGCCCCCCATGCATTGTCGGTATTCGCCTAGAACTGCAAACGTGTGCAGCCAGTGATGTGTTCCCACTGACGGATTTGGGTTCCTTAAAAAGCTACTTGTATGCGGGAAAACTAGCGTTTATTGGTCGCTTTCCTTTGAACAGTTGATTCCGGAAGACCCAGTATCACCCCGTCTCGAATGTTTGACGTCTCTAGGTGCAATCCCAAATAAGGGGCCACACAACTTTCTGAGTTGATCCCCCTATCATTGTGAAACGTCGTCATGCTGGGATCAATAATTTGCCACCCTGCATTTCTTTACATCAGGTCTCTGTGTTGTCTATCATAAATGAGTTTCACCGGGAACAGAGGTCACGAAACACGCCCGGTTTAATGAACGCAGAGACCGAGTTGGTGTATAAAAACAAATCCATAAGGCAGTTTCACTGTCTGTAGTATTCATAATGGATGTATCTACTGGGGTAAGTTCATCAAGTTCGAAGGGCAGAGTCGGCGTGCTTGAATGCACTTTGCCGTCGCCATCCCTTATTGGAAAAACAGACAGTCGAGGTTTTTTGAACTCCCAGACTTAACTTGTCTTCTGCAAGGAGGTGATCTGGGGCAATATCAATAGCAGTAGCAACGGATTTTGTGATAGTATATAGTTGTCTCTACTATGATCTTAGTTTCCTTGACCGGTTACTACCTGATCCCAATATGAAACTGTGGGCGTGCTGCCGATCAAGCTGCATTCGCTTGTTTCGTATTTTCTGCCGTTAGGGAAGTTATTTTCAGAAGTCAAAAAGCAGTTGTCGTGGATAGGTAAACCGGTCGAGGCAGATGAGTCACGTCGGTGACTGTTAGATCAGACAGACAAAGGAATCTCCAGTGGCATGGATCGTGCACTGTTTGGGTGACCGTATCAGAGATTTCGGCTGTAGGTACACTGTGTATAATAATGCTTCTGCATCTGCGTTCGTCAGATGTTTGAACCTCAGACAGCGACTACAGTTGCGTGTATTTCTCTCGGTCAGGAAGTATCCTAGTTGAGTTTTCATTCCTGTTGCAACGCCATTACCTTCTCGATGTCAGCTACTGCATCAAGAGTAAGTCGTAACCTAAGTGGCATGAGAGCGCACTCAACGTCAGAACTACTTCGTAGTCTGTGAAGTCGTTCTGGAGAGATGTTAGGAAAACCCGACTGTTTAGAAAATCTCAAAATTTCCCGTTTTTTCTCCACCGAATCTGCTAGCATTGCTAAACTAGTGTCAGGTAGGTTAGGCACATTTATAGACCAACACAACTTTGGACGAGTCTAGTGGTATTATTCTGAGTGCGCTAGTGCCCTTGCCTATGGTGTTTGCCTCACAGTGTTCGTCAATCTAAAGCGGTTGGATTTTCCTCAAATTCCTTCCTTTCACATTGGCCAAGCGGATCAGCCGTAGTTTCGTGGGTGCTTTGGGTTCTGCGTAACTGTGAAAATCTGCCTGATTGATAATGCTGAACAGAAAGTGGATTATAATTGTGGTCGGCAAAATGAGTCGCTCAGTTAGCGTGGTTACTAAATAGTCACACCAGCTAGGGGCTGTGGCTTGCGTTATCAACAAAGAGCGGCTCACCTGGCTGTTGGAGCGATAGTCGCTCAATCGCTTCGATCGGCCTTGCAACAATTTCCTGATTGGGAGTTGTGTTTGTAAGTTTAGTTAGGTAAGCTGAAATATACAGTGCACCCACAGTGAGGCAACAAGTGTGGCGTTTACGGACTAACAGATACTGCGGCGCATTTCGGTTCTCTTCTGAAGTCACGGCAACTATACAGGTTGATCATACATATCTTTGATTTCCAGTCAGATTTCTTTCTAACGTCTTGAAGATCAGAGGCGGAGCCAGTCCAGAGGTTGTGTAGGTTTGAAGCTTGCACAGAAGACTGGTCAGAATCCCACCTCTCCTTCGGAGACCCTTGTCACAGATCGTACACCTTGAAGGCATGATTGACTAAGCGACCAATTTACTGTAGCAATCAGTTCACCAGAGGTGCGCTACAAAAATTAACAGTCAGGCACTCGAGAGTACTCAGACCTTCGAAGATCAGTTACACAGATGCCAGGAAAATTGAGGGAAGCAGTGCATCGTATAAACCCAGAGTTAACAGGAAGCGCGAAGCAATTCATTTTGTAGGTATCGTATGAAGGACTGAGTCCAAAAGGTCCAGAAATGCAGACTGCGCCTGAGGTCAGTTGAGGGTTTGGGGTCATTGTGAAGTGGTTTATTTTTGACAAGCAGACGGTAATGATCAAAAATGAGTAGTACGTCTGTAAGTGTCGAACAAACTTAATAAGTTGGTTGGCTTTGTGGTAATGCCTTAGTTAAGCTACACGTTTGCCGTCAGAGGCAGATCCCAAAGTGCAGTCGTTAAGCCAACTATTCCAGTTGAACTACCGTCGTCGTCGTGAGCAGCGAAGTGACCTAATTTCACATCGCGAACGGGTATCCTTCTGTTTCCATGCATGGGCAGTGACTGTACTGGCAATCCACTGGTTCTACGAGCCCTTTGGCTGATCGTTGCTCTTTGTTTAGTATTTCTAACAAAACGTTTTCATTCGCTGTTTGTTGGGTCGTCTACATCTGCCACTATGAAGTAAGGGGCAGGTCGTTTGCTTAGCAGTGAAGTTCACACAGCCCCTGTTTTTGACAGCCTACTTGTTTGAAATCCTCTGTTTTAATGTTTTGTGTCCAATATTTTTTTCCACCGATTAATTTCCCGATAAAAGAAGTTTGTGCGGTTTACTTTCCAACATGAATATTATGATGCCGTAGTCTCTGTGTGAAGACTGTTCAATGAGATGCATTTTCTCAAGTCGTCGTTTGTAATTACGCCTCTGTCCGTAACTTTGGTGACGGCCTACCCAATGGGAACAATACAATGGGTTGGGAATTTATCGGACGTAAATTAAATGATGTATACACGGAAATAGTTTGTGAAAAGGTCATTAGGTATCTTTGTATGAATTACCTAGAGGAACTTGTAGATTACTTAAACGAAATGATTATTGAAATGACAGAAAATAAGTGGGCGATGCCTCAAATTTACTCCGAAGAACTAATAACAGGGTGTGTATTTGCACTTTTGGGAACGAAGTGTTCAAAATTCGGGAAATTATACCGTGGGTATCCATGGAAGTTTCAAGGTTATAAACAACATTTCTCTTTTCGACATTTACATTTACAAGTAATGTATACGATCTGCTTGCAAACTTACGGTATATTGATAGCAAATGTCGATAATCGTGGAGAATATTTTAGTAAGGGTGTGATTGGGGTTTGGTGAGTTATTGAGCTACTGTGTATTTGCCTCATCGTTTTAGGCCTTCAGGGTTATACTGGAAGCAGGGTATTGGAACATAGTCAGAAATGAAGCTGGGAAGGCAACTCAGAAAGGGATTTTTGTCCAGAAATCACTTCACATAGAACGTTGTAACAAGTTATTTGAAAGAGGAAGCCACCAAACATGTGTTTGATTGCAGTGTATGCGAAGATAACGCATACTGAGCACGTGATAACTTGCTGACTGGGTTCACGGTACCACAGTTGGATGGGGTTCACTTAGGTTACGGAATGTTGTCCTTGGAAGGTACAAGACATACGAACCACATGTGTCAGCACGGTTCGTGTGACTGCCACTGCCCTTTTTGCCGTTAACATTCACGTACCGGCAAATCAGATTCAGGTGCGGTTGTGTGTGCTCAGTACGTTGAGGGGGTATCTCACCTTGACTGGCTGATTAGTATTGGACAGATGCACTAAACTGATATACGTAAAAAGTGCTTCTTTCGTTATTCCACAACACTTTTAAGACTGGTCACATAAAACTGCCAGCACCATACATATATCACAGGAATAAACGTTCAAATTACAGCTTACTATGTGTACGGCAATGGCTCTGAAAGCTTCCAAAGAAATCTGCGAAGCACTAATGACGTCGCTAAATACTCACACGGACCGATGTTGAGAATCTTTCTATCATTCGGGGTTCATCCTCAAAACATTGATCTCTCTCGTTTACTTTTTTCTGCTGTTTCTGAATAAACATGTGAGAGGACGTGACTTTATTTTCTCTGCCAGCGTAATGCTTCCGGTTAGAGAGTTTTGTCGCCTTCTTGTTCAACGATTACTGCAACGATTATTGCAAACTCAAGAATGTGCCTTATTCGTCAACCTATCCTGAGTCCCCCAGGGTGTTCTAACTAGTAAAGTATCAGTTCTCCATAGACACGAAGTCTGTCCGTCTAACTACTCCGTTTCCCATGTAGTGCGCCAGTTAACTAGTAGATACAGTGATACTTACACAAGCAGAACAGGTAGTCGTTTTACGGAGAATAGCAGAATTTGTTCCAAAATGAAAAGTAACAGTTGATGACGCAACAGTCTTGCTTTAGTGATACAACTGTCCAAAAGTTCACTTCATCGACCGCTACATACTTCAATTTGGCAAGTAATCAGATGAACAAGTTTGAGGATATTCAACGTGTTATTGCAAAACCGGGACCGAAAATAAGCGTCTTTCAACAAAGTAAAGTTTACACAATCTGATCAGAAGGCGTCACGTGCTCGAAAGTGAATGAGACGAACTACTGAGTTTACGTGACTCTGATTACATAGTGCCTAGTGTAATTGTGTGTATGCCTGTGGACATTTTTGTCTTTGTTTATCTGATGTACATACCCAGCATGTGTTAGGTTTTTTCACGAATGAATCTGAGGGAACTGTACGGAAATTCTAACAGATGCTTTATTTCTCTTTTGAGGAAACTTGATAAGGGTTATTACATATGCACAGACATAACTGCCGGTTTTCGTTCGCCTCGCCCGTGGTCTGACGATCCTCAAAAGGATTGCTCGTTAGTTGTAACGATTGATAAAGTAATGTCAACAGAATGTGGTTGACTCGAAATTACCCGGAGTGTTACCTCTAGTTCTTGGGATACTCAACCGCATTGTAAAAGGATGCATTACATTAAATCATGAAATGACGAGGACGGATTGTAAATCAAACCCTTGTCGTCCACAAATTCAGAAAGTCAATGTTTTCACGACCATTCACCTCAAACATCATGGTAGGTATACTACATTGATTAGAATTCCTCGTATTCTTTAAAGGCATCAAGCTTGTAAGAGTGAGCAACCCAAACTAGGTCATCCAATCTGCCTTGCGTTAAAACAGCGTTATTAAACAGGCTGGAGGAGTCGGTTTGAAGAGGTTTCTACTGACGAATCTACAGTGACATTAGCTTTTCAAAAACCAACCCCCGTGAACCATTAGCAACATAAAGGCTTTTGGAAATTCACACTGTTCACTAGTTAGCTCGCTATTTAGATTATGGCATTAACGGAAAATGTTTCAGAGCCGCTTATCAATCACTCGTCTGCAGGTAAGTGTAATGTAACCATCACTCTAATGTTACATTGGACGAACTTTTTGGTTTGTTGGTCCGACCTCTAGATTTCTCATTTAAGCTTATGCTCACACAGTGTCGGGTGCAATTTTACCTACAATAATGGTAACCATTTGCAGCCGAGCAGAAAGCTAACGGCAGTGGGATCGCAATTCCAATTCGCTTACATCAGTACAGGTGGACAAATCAGATTTAGACGCGACTACCTGATCGAAAAATCAATAGCTGTAGTGGAGCTGAAAGGGTTACGTAAAAGGCGGAAGAGCACAACTGTATCAAACTGAAAAGACAAAATGTCGACCGGGAAACGAACAGCAGTTACAACAAAACTGTCTGTTGATGTCCATTAGGTAGCTCAGATGTCTATACAAGTAAATGAAGCAAAATAACTTGGCAATCGACCAGCAAATAGTGAGTGTGAATTATTTGATTGGGTCCTTCTGGCTAACGTGGTGGTTGGGAAGTGTTGAAATGAGGAGGAACTAAACAAACGCGCACCAATCCCATAGAATGAAGTAGTAAGGCTAGGTGATCATTTTACAGGTTAGATATGAAATCAACCAGACGTTAAGCAAGGATTAAACTTTATTGAACTGGAAGGTACAATCAGTTTGAACAACTGTGTGAAGGAACTTTACAGTTTTCCAACTGAATGCCTGAAGTATCTCCCTTCTCCTTGTCCACAATGATCAACGGTTGTTTCACATCTTAGAGTCTATAACATTGCAAAAACTTTACCCACTTGTTTATTCAACTGGACTTTCAAATGTTCTTTCAAGTTTTCACTAGCGCGGCTGTTTTGGCTATGTTTACGGGATATCGGAAGTCTAGAGCGCAACATGTGTATTTAGCGAATGTTATTGACGAAAAGTGCCGTACACCTTGGATGTGGTGTACAGATATACGGTAGGTTTGTGATCTTGTGGATTAATTCACATCATATTCCCCCAACAACACTGTAGCCACCCTTAACCTGCGAATAGAAACCAGTCTGGATGAGGTGTAAGCCTGGAATCATACTTCAGAATCATGAGTTAACCGGAATCATATTCTAATTCTCCTGATTGAATGTTTGTCACCTCTTCACGGGGTTCTGATCCAACCAATGGAATGCGCATCAGTTAATGGTAATTCGCTTCTGGCGAGATAAGATATCCCTGTCAGTGACATCGGCTTGTTAGACAAGGAAAAAAAGACCCGTTTTCTGTCTTCCATCATTTTTTCCCATGCACTTTTCTGACGGTTGCATGCGGACGGATTAAACCACCAGTCAGTTTTACAAAATAGCAACCGGTTAGCACTCCTCATTATCTCAAGACTTCAGTTTTTTTTCCGCTCCTAAGCCGCTTTTACGAAGTTGGTGCCTTTCTTACAGTATATAGCATGCGGTGCTTCTCTGTCCACAAACGTCATGAATCCCATCAATAATGTGTTAATTAACACACAGTAACCAATCTCTACGTAGACAGCGTTGGTCTGCGATCAAAGCATTAAGTAAGTTTATTGTGTATGTTTATCTTTATCTTTACCTTGAATGGACAAAAGTCGATCACTCAAGTGTGCCTGAGTAGACACCTATAGGCAATCATCCTGGTAATCGGTCATTGTGATCCATCCGCAAATTGCGCGAGACAGTAAATCACTTGTGACAAGCTCTTAATGCAGGGATGGGTTCGCGTCGCCACAGTTTCTACAGTTGATAAGTGAAATGTTGGGCTTGTCTACACCCCTCTGTATAGTGCTTCAACAATGTCACCACATCTTTCGAAATCGGATCACTAGGCATCCGCACACTGGGATATAGAGGGGCTTCACATATGGGCACTATTGGATGACATTAAAATATTTGCTTAATCTCTACAATGTTTGTAGGCTGCGCTTCCTCGTTCAAAACCTGCTAGGGAGTCACGGAAGTAAGTACCTTTCGGACGATTCTGATCACATTTTCCCATACTCCAAACTATATAGATGGTTCCCAATAGGTTAAGTGGCCAATACAAATTGCACCATACCAAGCCGTCAGCATTATTCCTATGCACTAAACGATTAAGGTAATTTGAGTTCTAATTCGCTCTCACAAAGTTAGTTTAGTAGTTTTTAGTATGTGGCATTTGGAGAACCCTGTTTGCATACAAACCTCGTGAATGCCATTGGATAAGAGTAGGTTGATATCGAGTCGACAAACCCTGGGTGGACGGTATGGGGCGGGAAGTAAATGAGGTCACAATCGTAACGCTTGTGTACACCTAATTATCTTCACCTTGGACAGACTAAAATAGTCCACTCCAGTGTACCTAAATGTATATCAATATGAAGTCGTTCTAAAAATTGGAGTTAACGCCATCAAATTCTCACCCGGTAATTTGCAGATCATCTGAAAAACTGTTTTGTTAAGCATGAACAAGTGCTCACTTACTGCAACTGGGGCACACACAGCAGTCTTATTTTCACCCAGTCCCCTCGGCTGCCATTCACCTAGCAGTCATCCAGTTCATAACACAATAGACAAGTTAGGTAAATGAAATGCATTTGCGTTCAGATGGAGCCGGTCCTCTGGTATTTTGAGTTAAACGTAACTGAGCAGCTGGAAAAACGCAGTAGTTTTAACAAACTTTAGGTTTTGTGGGTAGACTGTCTTTCCAATTGAAGCTTAACAGAAGTGCTGACACAGATCTCTGTGAGATTGGGTTCTCTCAACTTCAAACTTCAATGCGACCGGCTAATTGATGTCGAACCAAATACGTAAATCATCTTCATGTTATTTCGCACTGGATTAACTACTAGAATATAAAATCCTTAGGAGAAGTACTTGTTATCAAAAAAATCGAATGCGCAACTGAATTTGGTCTTTCTAGAAGAGACGGTTTCTGGCAAGTAGCAACATATAGATTAAAACTAAATCAAAAAGCTACATGTTGCTAACAATCAAGATGTAGTTGGCACTTGGCTTGCACATTGCTGCCGCTGTAGCATCATCTTGGTCATACCGTTCAAACGATCTTGCAGAGATATTCGTTAATACTGGATCTAACGAGCAACCAAAAGCCATGCAGTTTATGCATGTGTATTGAAGAAGCATCTGTTGTTTTCTGTGCACAGAAAACAAAATGCTTGATATGTATGCATGAAATTCTTGTCACATTTATTTCATGAAAATTGGGAGTTTCAGAATAAAAAGCAGTGACACTGAAATACATGATTTGCGAACATGTCGGAATATGGCATAAGCCCTGTTAACTAGGTGAAACTGTTATATCATATTGGATAAATGTTAGTCAAATAATTGCACTCCAAAAATCATTCACAGTTTTTCGGAAGGTTTTACAAACAGTGACTTACTTCTGTTGACTCCGACAGAGTTGTTCGTCAATAGTGTACAGCCTAGTGCGATTTAGATATATAAATCCGGTGCGTGTGTTTGTCAGACAAGCATCTTAATCTACCCAGTTACTCTCTTGATAAGCTAAAGAGTTATATTGAGCGCCCTACGTTTGAATGCTTGTGAATAGTGCACAATTTTCCCAGTCGCTATAACTACCATCGGAATAATAAAACCAGATTACATTGTCAGACCTGAAACAATAAAGTTCTGCGTCTTATTGGAAAACACCGCTAAGGGTTTGCGCCCACTCAGGACTGAGAAGTGACTGTCATAATCGAGTTGGACATTTGCAAAATAAACAGGTCAACTGGAAACTTGGAGATGCAAATTTTCCAGGTTCACTTAGTAAGTCACGTTATCGCGGAGCAATACTGGCATTTGACACCAGTTTGCTCGACACAGTTAGCAAATTGCGAAAATCACTCAGGTTCCTGCAGTCATAACAAACGGAAGAAAACAGCTGACAACTGAAGTCAAGCTTGCCTTGCTGATTAAATACTCAACTATATCCCACCAATATAGGACAAAGGCATGTGTGATAATGAAATGTATTGCGAATAGAATAACAAAGTTCCGTAAAAGCTTTACATGCAATTCGCATATAAACATGTTTAGGCACTTAAAACAGCAACGAGTTAGTTGCCAGCTCCCTCTGTTACAACTCCATTAATCAAAGCATGATTAAAAGCAATTCTGTTGTACTGTAAGCGTGGGAGCGAACATCTGGAAACTAGAGAAAATTCCACTTTTAATGTCACAAAAGACGCTGAAAGATAATACAGTTTTTCCTAGAGCTCACAGAATGTCGTGTGATAGAAAACAAAATATTTTGCATAAATTGTTAAGCATTTTGGATTTCAGTAGCCGAACACTGCTTCTTTTTACCGGAAATTTTGCATTTCCAAAAATTCTGGCTAACTATTTAAAACAAGGTAATACAAACAGAGCGTTCTGCAACTTTTTCAAACTGGCGTAGAATTAGCGGAAGTTTATACTAAGCTTATGGCCCCAGGTTAAGATAGAATAATGTGCATCCAATACATAACTACTTTACTGCCATCTGTCACATTTCGCTTGTTAATGCTTAATTGTACACTTGATAATATCACTGAACGATATTTGTGCCAGGAAAGTGATTTACTATAACGAATAAGGGTCACGCATATCCAAATATCTCTTCGTTTGGCTAGCAAATACAAACAGAATTAGATGTATGCATCAGAAAGAATGTTTGGGATGTTGGCTTTTTCGTTGGTAGGCATACTTGTGCTTAGAAAAGAGGAAATATTGTCGAGTATGTGACGTTGTGTCTCCCAATCCGGTCATTTGTAGACCGTTAATCAAATAACTTTAAAAAAAAGCCGATTTTAATCGGTCTCTGTGAAATCACATGTTATGTAACCATGCGAGTAAATTTATTGTCAGCCAAATGATACATCTGTCATAAAACAGCAGTTGCTGATCATGTTTATGTCGCACTCACGAAACGACGAGATTTGACAAAATACTGTTATGTTATGTGCACTAAAAATTAATCCATTACTACGGAAAATTACCTGTAGAGTTAATCGTGATCATTGCGCAAGTTATGATTTAATCTCAACATTCTCAGTTTAATATAATAGCTGCTGTTTTTCTAATGTGGTTCAGTTCTGATTACTAGAGGTAGTTGCTTCAACTAAGCAGTGTATTCTTATCGAGGATGTGTAAGAATTTACCCGAGTAGAACACAAGAAAAACTATGTTGTTTGCCACAGTTTGACTTTTGAACCCCTGAAATACTCACTGTCATAATCAGACCAATTCAACTTGAATCAGTGTTATATACATTGTACGACAAGATGCTTTGTGTCACCACTTCTACGACAAACTAAAATTGAGTGTTCCACCACTATCAAACTACTTTTGGTATGGAATTTATTGCGATACTTTTGTGCTAATAAACTTACAAATTTGTAGAATCAGCAGGTATCCGTATTGAATAAGCAAACCTCTGAAATTAGATGGAGCATCAAGTTTGGGTTGACTAGTGTAGTAGATCAAAACAGTATGTGGAACTCAGGTGTGAATATGAGGTCAAAATATAATGAAAAAGAAAACAGATAACTCACAGTAGTTCGCAGAGATACGTTGGTTTACTGTTCCACTACACCAAAGGAAGATCTCCACTAATGCTATCTGACGTGTCTCTCAAGTAATCTCGATGCTACGGCCAAGATGATTCCAACGGCAGATAAATAAATTTGCCGAACTAAATGGTTAATTCCGCTGAATTCTAACTCTCCCGAAGACTTGTACGCCACCGACCGTGAACGCAAACATAACGCAGAACTCGCGAATTCGGAAGTGTGAATTTTTTGGAAATTATTGATTACTCAGTGGATCGACGAACTTCAGTCACATCATGTGTACGTTCGATTAACCTCTTTCACATCATGTGTACAAATGATGTTGAAGAAGATGAAAAGGCATGAACAACAATAAAATTATGAAGTAGAAAATGGTGTATAAAACGCTACACTAGAGACGCAGTTCTTTCCGAAATAAAACAATACGGCAACGTTTTTCGGACCGAACCCAACCGGGTTACACATTGACTGTTACGGCTAGTCACTGAACTACCTAGAAATCTTCCCAAACAGTGTTTGCTGATTGCTCTGGCAAGTTAAAATCTATTCCACATTCCCGGTGATGCGAATGTGAATGAAAAAGTCATCTTTGTTTTAATAGGGTCACATTGTCTACTCCAATTGTTCAACTTCTGTTGTTTCACTTGAGCAAATGCACATCGAAGGGATTTCCTCCTACCCTCCACTCTTTATAAACTGTACAATACTCGCACATAATTGTAATATTTACATTCAGCTGGCTTTCTATTAGTAAGCCGTTTTCGATAAAAAGCCCTGTACTTGAATTTCGTCAGTCGTAACTTGTCAATAGTGTGTATTCTTGTCACGGCAAGGATTCGAACACGGACCAAACCCTGCTGGAGCAGCCGTGTCGACCACTGTTCTATTAACCTCACCATGGGCACGATCATCTTATCAGATCGACTACATGATTACATTTGTTTCTGAGTAATGTTTAAGTTTTCCAGTAAACTCGGTAGAAGGTAAATTAATTGTTCTGTTAACTGCGACCGATGGTTGCTTGGTTTTAACTTCTTTTCAAGAAATTATCAAACATGTTCAATATTGTTTTCTTACCTGATAAGCAATCGAAGGTTTGATTACTATAAGCTGAGGATTGCTGGCATTTTATAGCAGAATTTGCAGTTGACTGTTACTGGAAATTGTCACAGGAATCACGTATGGCTAATGCCACATTTATGGCTCATTCCGTTGTAACTCAATCGGTCATGAGTCACAGCTGTTGTTTTTGTACCGTAGTTCGATTTAAATGATCAGTTATAAGCTGTATACGACAGGCTCCGATACACATTGTGTGCACTGTCATTGCGAATGTAGAAGAATCTACCCGTGTAAAACACATCGAAGTCCAGGGAAGACTGTAGGAGTTAAAATTCCATATTATTTGAAAAACCAACCTCTGCTTTTGAACAAACTGCTCACATTCTTTTAGAAACATGTTACGACTAGCTTGAAAAGACCTCTTGTCCTCTAACCAAATGGTTTATGTAACACCGGTCGGCCTTCCAAGCGCTTGTTGTTATTAATTTTCACCCTACAGCTCCGTCAACTTTTTATTGGCAATCAGTTTGAACAAGGATTAACAGAATGCAGGACGGCCTTTGTAAGTCCACAAACGGGGATCAGCAATGACAATTTACTCGCCGTATGCCTATATTAGCTCACATTTGTAATTTTCCAGCCCCGTTTGCACCCTCTTAGACGTTGGGGTGTGGTACTCAGTCCGCGCTAATACTGCTATCGGGGGTTTAGGATCAGTTCGCATTCCTTTAGTTCTGTGCAAAGTACATGTAAACACATCCGACAAAGAAACTAGTGTTACCGTTTTCCCCACAGTTTGAGTAAGTTCTGTATTACATTAAGTAGACTTCGACTTCAGTATTCCATTGTCCATTCATGTTATAATGGCGCTGCTCCCAGACCAGATTGTGTACTTTCATATTAAATTATTTCGGGAAGCCAAGGTTTGCAATAGGCTGGTACTAAAGCTGTTATTAACCGAAGCTGATTACTGAGAGTCACTCCATGTTCATGCAATACTTTATGTGAAATTTGTTGAATTGGCTGCATGACATCAGCCAATTCCGCAAGTTATTGACCCACAGTTCGACACAAACTCTTACTTGCTTACTTCACAACCGGCACATTCTGACGGGCCCTCACTTTATCTGGTCTTAAATCACTCAAGTGAAAAAGGACAGCTATGAAGCATTACGTCCTTTGCCCACTAAACCAAGTTAGCCTCTGGCAACGCAGTTACGTCTATGACGGCAACTGCAGGAAAGTTTGGAGATTCTTGCCTCGATCTTTAGTCATTTGCTCATATGTCAGCACGTCGCTTGCGACACAAGTCAGTAAGAATCTCTCGAGTTTTCCAAGCCTCTGAAATAGATATGCAGGTGTGCAGGTGCACAGGGGCTTAGAACGGATTCATATATCAATATCACTCAAATTTTACGTCATTACCAACTGACTCTTTTGATCGTCGAACCTCTCCACTGACATTAGTATTTTTGTCCAGTCAAACAATACAACCATTTATTAAATTTCATTCGGACGGCTAGCATGACTAGCATGGATGGTAATGCAGCTAGTACAGTAGATTTGATTATGGAGTGACTAGCAGTGCTTAATGGAGGATCCAAAACCGAGTCAAATCTAAGACGCCCTCAACAGGAAGAAAATTACTACAGTGGAAGATAGTAAAAACTATGGTGTGAATTGCATCAAAGACTAGGATTGCTGTTCAGCTTCCTTCTGTAACGAAAAAGTAAATCACTTAAGATTTAATACCCTTTGGAGCGCTCATTATCAAATGTTTATTGTCTCACATCCATAGCGGAGGATCATAGGGCTTTGTGTAAAATATTGAAACAACTTACAGTTACACTGCTATCAAGCAGACCACTGTCTCATTGGCACGGGTGTTGTTAGCCTTCCATTAGAAGTTAAGTATGTCTCCGCCGACTAAGAAACAGCCATAATAATGTCTCACATTTTTTGGACTTCTGACTCTTGACTGATTGTTTCGACGAGAAGTGATTTATATGGCTTTGGAAAATGGTTTTTCAATAGAAAGTTTTACGCAGGTTTTTCCAAACGCCGCGTATTTCGTATTTTGTCACTCGTGAAATCGAGCGCAAAAACTGCGAGGAAAATATGGCGAATAACACTCACGTCTCAATGTCTGCATTGTGCTCCGTCCATTGTTTGCTACTGAGGTATTTCATTCTCCGCTGCACCGAGCGAGAGTTCACTATCTCAGGTTTAACAACTGATTTGTTCCCGTGCACTCCTGAATGCTGAGGGCAATTAGGTCATGCAAGAGATCATCCCTCACCCATTTGAAAAAATTATTAGTTCTCGTCAGCTTTTTCAATATCGTCACATACTGGTTGCTAGATTCTCCCTGATTGTGGTCCCCTTTGAAAATACGGATAACTTTCGACAGTTCTGCTTCCCCGGTCGAGACAACGTTCTTTGACTTCAGTCTTCATGGCGCTCAGATCATCCCCATTTTCCTCGCCAGCAAAGGCCCAATTTATCACACCTTCTGTGACACGTAAAACATGCAAGTTATATATGACAGACATTTAGAGATAGACAGGGTATAGACACGCATACAATCACACCACGTATTATATCATCACCACCACGGCAACCCCATAGGTTGCTTCAACCACTTTCGTGCACATAGCACCGGCTGGCGAGCTCTAATCAGCACGGCTTCGCTGAAGTCCAGTAGATTCGAGTTCTGATGACGTAACAATATTTTGGATGATCTGTTTGGTGGTGATGAGGTGATACGTTTTGTGATTGTTTGCCTGTCCATACCCTATTTCTAATTTTCTGTCAAATATAACATGCATGTTTTACGTTTGCGAATGATGAGAGACAACGAAATGTTAGCACATCGCAATATATGTCTTCCTTCTTTGCCGATGGTGTTATATTAAAATGTTTTCACTCGTTCTGTTTTGGTATCCTAAGAAAATTCCTTACCACTGAGAAATGTGACCGTACATACTCTATCCTTGAGGTTGTTGTCCGTCAAATTCAACAGCTGAGTAAAAAGAATTGTAATTGCACCTGATAAATGATACTTAGTTTGCGACTACCCTTTCGTCCCTTGACACCAGGTCACTTACTTTTCTCGTGAGCCTAGAAATCAGAACGATAAAACTGCTGGTGACGTTCTCCAACCTGAGAACTAATCTCCCCTTTAAGGCGGCATTCACTTTTGCGGTTGCAGTTAGACAGCAGTCTTATATCAAATCAACCTGTCGGTTTTCTATTGTGTTCCTCGTCATTTTTTGAAACATTTCTACACTATTTATACACGACACACTTTCTGACAAATTGAATTACTCACAAACCCTCCACCAACAAACGTACTGTGCCGACCAAGCTGTGTACTGATTAGCTGGCGCAGATCGACACTAGTTCTGCTAGTAACAACATGCGCGTGAGCTTTAGCTGGATGTTCTTCAATCCATTTTTATCACAACGGGTATGAGGCATATTGTTTCGCCGACACTGAATTGGACGTCCTTCTTAAATAACGGAGTCAACTGCTTGAAATCAGTGGCCTACATTACGAATGATCAACAGGAGTAAACACACCACATGCACAGATTTACGCTTAACTTACTCTTGCCATGTCCAAAATTCAATAAACGCAGCTGATTTTTTCAGTTTTAGTCTATGTAACGATGTTTGACAAACTTATCTTGTGAACGTTGTAGCGCATGCCATCAGCTTACAGTGCACAAGCCCATATTGGTTAGACCGACCGGCGTTTTCTACTGCTTCAGAATGTTTTCACGTAACCGCTAAATCTTATGACCTCGTACAATAAGCTGGTAGGGTCCTAGAGCAGTCATTTACAAAGTGGTGCACCGTGTCCTCACTACAAGCCGTTTCACTATATTTACACCGTTCCATATGTCTACCGAGGAAACTGAAGTTGTTGAATCTGAAGCTTAGTAGAACTTGCAGCAAGGGATTACTGGATCACCGGAGATTTTATCGGCACGTGATTCCCAAAACTTCTGAGGAGATCCTTGTGTTTTCAACGAAATCACAAATCGCGGTCTTTATTTTATGCACCACATCCACCACTTATCTAACCCTGAATATATGGACCATTTTTCTAAAAATGACCTGGTGTAGGGATATTGTCATAAAACTGTAAGCACCGATGACAACCCAAAAATGGTGGTAATTAATCCATTTGTCTTCGAGAGTTTTGCCAAGTGCAGCTTCATCTACAGAAGACCGCTCAAACTCTTCAGCAACTCCTTGGTCAAGGTACAGGTGGTTTTGGTAGTTTTTCTCGCTATGATCGTTTTTTATTTATGGTCAGTTTTAAGAAGAACAGGAATGGCATCTTCGTTTGCTGTTCGATTTTTTCCATTTGTTTTGAATCATTATCAATCTTTCGAAGTATGTTTTCCTTATTGGTTTAATGTACGCTTTTAGTATGTTTTGTTGAGTTGAGGACATTTAACGTTTTACGTGAAGGATAAAGACACGCAAGATTTTCCTCCCCTGATATACTCGCCTTATTCGTGGAGTTCTCTAAAAGCTTATCATGAGGAAAGCACTGCTTCTATCATTTTATTGAAGCAACTGCTTTTTGTTCAAGCTAATTACAGCATATCACTCAGACGTTATCCATCAATGTTACCTTTCCAGCTTTCGGTAATGATATCTTGGTCTCACTATACTGACCGCTTACAAACCGCTTGTTTAAACATTCCAGTTATGCATCCTCAAACGTTCCCCTTGCGAAAACCCCATTTTGTGTTTATCCCATGTTTCACGGTAGAAGTTCGAAACTTTTCTTGATCAGCCACTGTCATCAGTTGCTCTTTTGCGAGAATGCGTATTAATGACATTCAACCTTCGGTTCATGTAAGCCTGATTCACTCACTTACTTTCGATGGGTGAAGATTCCCTCTTCTCAATCTCACTCCAGTATTATATGCGATGTTTCTGTGCCCAGTCCTTAACTATTCACTCCACCGACTCGTAGTGTAACATCGATGAGGCTGCAAAATTCCCTCTATTGCTACAGCATATAAGCCATACTCAGAGTGAATTTGTAACAATCGGTTTGGTCTGTTATGCACCATAACGTACAGATTGTACGTAAATCCTAGTTGCAGTGACAGCTGAACTAGACCAGGTGGCGCCTTTTCAATTATCGCTCTGTAACAATTGTTCGATCTCAGAATATCGATTTTAATGCCGTTTGACTACAGCTACCCTTCACTGATGTATACGGTTACTAGATGAAAACTATGAAGTAATTTCAACTTAATATCTCCTTTCAATCATCCAACTATTCACTGAACTTGTGGTCTGGACAGCTTGTTCTCCGCAATCTTTGGCCTTAGGACACTAAAACCGTGGCATGTTTGTCCGAATAAAAGTGTAATGTGTGCAAAATTATTAATTACGGAACACCTGTACGCATTAAAATAATTCGACTTTTAGTAATAGTTCATGACTGGGATAAATTCTGTACACTTCCTTTACTGTAACGTTTTCATTTTTCCGGCTGTTAATTATTTAGCACTAACACTTGATAAAAACGCTGGTTTGTTTAAATATTGTAAGTCTTTAAGTAATTCCAATAAAATCTGACAATGAAATTCGTTAATCAGGTACTAGAGCTTATTCTGGGAGGTAGGATAAATCACGGTTAGGCGCGATCATTTACTACCTTCCGATTATGATTAACCTGTTGCGGTTCAAGAAAGTAACTGAGATATGGGATTCTTATGTGGATCATAGATGAAACATTCATCAAACGGTTTGGTACACGTTACACCCGAAGTCTGAGAAATGTAGATATATAATTAGGCTTTATTTCACCTTCAGATTACAAAAGCATATTCCGCCGTCAGTTGAATAATCCTACCCATGCTAATGCACTCTCCACTGTTGTTCGCCAACCGCGGCAACCAAAAAGCATCATGTTTATGGTGTAGCTGTGGTTTGTCATAAGACAGTAGGAAAATAACTGTTCGTTAGAACATTGACGTATTCCGAGGAAATGTGGGGCTTGTAAATGTTTTGTAGAACGATGTGGATTAAGGGAACAAATGAATTGCCAGTATCCTACAACTTTGTAACTGACGGGGATTATGATATTATCCTGATATGTTATTTGTTGCAGCTGGTCGATTGGGCAAGTCAAGGCTTTGTGTATGGATCGTCAAACAGCATATAGTGAAACATAACACTCCGTCTTTCACATGATCAGCGCAATTATCTTGTTTAAACATCATAGAAGATATATTAACCCTCGTTGTTCACAATACGGTAATCAGTGGATTCTAAACGAAATTAAAATCCCACATAAGTTTTGTTAGAGATTTGGAAGAATAAACAAATCAACCATAAAATTACAGTAAACGAAGGACTTTCCAGCGACCTGATGAGTTTACCGGTTTAGGAGATAGTAATGAATGCTGTGGAAGCTAATATTCATTTCCCCAGCTATGTTGCCTAATGTTTCTTTGTGGAAGTGTTGAGTTTTTTTTAAGGGGTATTTGGAAAAAATTATGTTTGGTACTGTGGTAAACGTGGATGCAAACAGGAAATTACCAGTTGCACAAGTTCACCCGCCTCTTTGATTTACACGATGCCAAGGGAGTCTTGATATAAGAACGACTTTATTGTTTGTGTGGAGGCAATACTAGCTTGAAAATTTTACTCAACATTGTGCACTGGTTAAGCAGGAAAATTAAATCGCTTTGAAAAACTAATATTTTGCCCCGCCTAAACCTCCAGTGTCAACGTAGTCTAACCGAGCGACCAGCAGCCACTGTACCATAGCAGAACTCTAGGATCAATTGTCTACGCTCAAGATTCCCTAGATTTCCGTCAGCTCACGCCGAATGCCTGTGCATTCAACCTTTCACTAGTTCCCATGTTTAATGGTCTACAACAAAAACCTCAAGGCAGCTGTGAAAACGAACCCGGGATCAAAACCTACATTTGGTTGAACATAGCGAAATATAAGCAATTGGTTTTACTATCCTCGCTCACCTGATTGAAAGTGAATATTGAATAACCACTTTTAAACGGTCACTCGCGTGCTACTCCACGTATCATAGCCTGTCCGAACGAACACACTCAGTATAGCAATGTCTGTTAAAACGAAGCCATTTGAGAAAATTAAAAATGACTTTCTTCCAGACTTTGTCTACCTTAGTAAAAACTTGGCAAGAGAACATTGCAGTTAAAAAAGCAGTGCACTGCCCAAAAAATAGACTTTCGATAAATCGTTTCCAACTAACTGTGTTTCATCATAACAACAAGACTGTATTATCGGTGGCAAGAACAGAGCAGAAAACGTTTTCTAGCTCGTCTTAGAAGTATTTGTTGCACAAGTTTACGTCTACTTCCTGAAAAATTCTGTATGTTCCAGTAGTCAGGTCGAAAGTCAGCTATTATCATTCTCGTTTCAGTCGCGAGAACTGGGAAGTAATGTATTCTTTTCATCTTAGCATTTTCAATATACAGATAGGTGAGTATCACAGCTTGCTTTATCTCCTCATTGACTTGAATATCATAATGGATGTACCTCGAATTTATCATGCCTTCATGATCTTCATCCTAGTATCGACATACTAGGCGTGTGCAAAAAGGACTGGCAAATGTTTCTGATAAACAGAGCATTCTATTAAAAGCCCACGTTGAACAACTAAGCTACGCTGAGACTCAAAATGCAAAATTTCCTTAAATAATGTTAGATGAAGAAAACGATTTTCAACAGTGATTACATGACTTTAGACAAAATTATTTTGCAAGCAATGAAGTGTAACATGCGAGAAAACTGTTCGGAATATTTCGTCTCTGGTATTCATCGTTTCAACTACATAAACAATTTTTGGTAATGTTGCAATTTACTAAAATGTGATTTTCCCAGAGGGATTAAGCAAGCACAACACTTACATCTCATTGGACAGCTTCCTACCAATGAAAATGAATCTATTCCTCAGTCAGGTGACAAAAACTACGAATTGTGAAATACCGGCATTCATTCAGGGATTTATTTCCAAAGTATAAGGTGAGTTTGAAATTGAATAAAAAAACCCAGTTGTTGGATTAATTTTGAAAAGTTATATATCAAGAACTTGTTAAGAATTTTCATAGTGACGAATTTCGTCAAAGCAAGGTTCGTTTGGACGATAATATTGGGAAACTGTTTGGAAATTTTCAGTTGAAGACTACTTATATTACGTGTTTACAATTCAGTTTTTAACTTCTTAGTAAATAACACTCTGAATGTTAGATCATCGAAAGTTCTTTCACTAACTTTTGTACTTAGACACGTTAGGTTATTTTTGCAAAGCGCTTGCTGTTTTATCTCACTTGCTACTTTTGATCTGTTTCGCTTGATTCTCATTAATTTGAATTCATTAAATCTTGCAATATGAGCATCAGGGAAATTTGATGTTAGCTATTTTGATTCGAAAGAAACTTCTGTAACTCATTTTGGAGGAATCAATCAGACTAAACCTTCACTCTTAGGAAACGTCAATGATAACGTACCCTCTGATGCTGATTGGGATTTGAACCTAACCTTTGAGCATTGTGGGCGAACCCATTGTTTGAGTTGTTGTCGATTTTCTCACTAATAATTTCGAGCCACGTTCACATTTGTTTACATCCTAAACTACCCGATTTTTCCACAAATAGGCAATAACCGTTATGTCAGTATGTAACAACCGCTTGGCGATAAGTATTCCTTATTACGCGAACTTGATAGGATAGGTTCTGATACACCACCATCATCCGATGGGTTAAGGTTTTACAAGTTTACTAATACTGTGAGCAAAATGAATGTCACTTACATTGATATAACTTATGTTCACACACTATGCATCATGTTATTACGTAGGAATAACGGCATCCACTGTTTATTCATAACTGCTCGAATGTGTTCCTAACAAGGACTTTATTAACTCCTTCAACCGGCGCATTCAAGGAACAAAATATCATCATTTTACGTGACATTTCTGTCTTATAAAACGTCATATTGCTGTACTTGTAAATGATTACCGTAGCGCTGTGATAACAACTTTTCAGTTCCAAAATTCTATGAACCCTGAATAAAACACACATACTACCGTTTTGCATTTCTTTTGTTTAGTAACTATTTTGGTTGTTAATCTGTGATAATCATCACAAAGTTAGCAATTGCTTTTGTATGCAATGCACACTACAGGTCTTAATGTAGATACTCAACATTTTTCTTGAAGTTCATTAGCTTTTAGTAATCTATTTCGGCCAGCTCACATCATTTCACTCGGTGATCATCCAACAGACAAATATTCTATCAGCCACTGTGAGCTTTCCCTCGGCTGGGATCCTTGTAACATGATCGTTCTGGCTGTATTGGCATTCGGCCAAGTTCAGTACCATCGTTCTAGGTTCATCTATTGTGAGAGTGAACACGTGCCTATGTTCATACAATGTATGACGTTTTTTACACAGTCATCAAACACACGATACATGTTGGACATAGTAAACTTCATGTAATTTCATATTAGACTATTCAGTAGTCTGAATAAAGTGATGTTAAACAAATAAAAGACAATGATAGCTCGTGGGAAATAGCCCGTGCAGATAGTATTCAAGTCGCTGAAATTAAATGTACTAATGCACACAAACATAACGTTTAAAACTTCAAAGTGCGCAACCGGTGCTACAAAAGTTGAAATACTTAAACCAGAGTTTTCAGTTGAATAATCGAAGAAACATGCTTTATTTCCTACCATTCACTAAGGGACGATGTCGAAATCGGTGGAATTTTGAAAATATTATGCTTGTTAGTCTTGTGGTCAAGTTGTAAAATATTAAATTCTTTTGCAAAGTTCACGGCAATGTTCATGGCTTAAATTACCTGACTAGTATCCAGACTACATCCCACGAGATAGCTTTTACTCCTTCAATCGAACGATAGTCTTTTACCTTTACTTGCTTGTTCCTTCAAACACTAACGAATACATGTCATTCTGCGTAATAATATTTCATTTTTTCTGACTGCTGGTCGACCTTTTAGGGACAGATCGCTTTTATGTATGAGTCCACATTGGGAGGGAAGAGAAATCTTTCAATCAGTTTCGTGGACTCAATTGAAACGGTCCGTGTTATTTTCCCCTCCCCATAATCCATCGGGGGCTGTCCCAACTTTTTTGTCAAATCCATAATCCGCCTAAACGAATGTGTTCCCGTCTGTCGATGGCGGTTTTATCAATAACAGAGGCATGTAGCTCTGGGAAATCCGTTATTTGTAAAAGTTACTAGATTATTTGTGAACGCATTACATTGGGAGTCTGAACTTTCTTTGAACGCCTCTGCATTCAGATCGCTCGCTAGCGGGACTTCTCCTTTTCTCCGTCTATATATATGTATATACATATATATATATAAATATATGAAAGTTTATGAGTTTATACACTGGACCAGGAGTATGGAATGCGTAGTAGATGCAGACGGAACCTCCTCAAACTGACAATGTGGTGGACTCTGCGGTCAAAACTAAAGCGTCAGAGATTTCAACACCATTACCGCGGTGTTTGTTTTCTGATCCTTCCACAGAACCACATTACGGATTTCAAAACGTATAACTGCGTTGACATGCTGCTGAAGTTTTAGTATGGTTAAATTTATAGACGGGACTGCCGACTGAAAATATAATAACTGTATTTATGCAATATCGTGGCCTCTTCAGTTATCGTTTAGGAAGAGAGAAGCCGGGTGTGTGATCGAAAACCAGTCGATGTAACAAATTAATATTTGTTATTCAACTAATTAAACACAATGGGTAGAAAAGGTTATAGACCAAGGAGAAAGTTTGAATGATAGCGGTTAGATGGTTAGTAACAGACAAATAGAGAACGATTAGGCACTTGTTGAAAGTGGTAAAATCACCTTCGGATCATTCTGTAGGAAACTGTTTGGTATGTTCGCAAAACGGCTTATCAGTACACTTACAAATTCTGCTATACATAATGTATAGACATTTATGAATTAGCCAGATTGAAGGGATTGTTTCTTAGACTCACTGTCAGCAGCAGATGTGGTGTGTCATTTGAGCGGTGTTTAAACCAAGAATGTGTATTTGTGGCTTTGATGAGGCCTATGGTCAACCGTTTCTTCGCATTATCACCTTTGTAAGTTGGATAGACAAATACCGCCTACTGCTTCATTGCACGAACCCAATTTTTTGAGAATGTCTGTGTTCATGAGCCGTGTTATAAAACATCCAGGATGGTCACTTTATCCGCGTTTGCGCAGCAAATGTCTATTGACTTTTTTTTCATGCGCTTCTTTATAGATGAAATTTTCAAAACGCGGTCCATCCAACTGATACGCATAAAGATAGACAAGTAGCTTTCTGAAACATTTATTCGTTCCAATGTGTACTAGTATACTTAAGCAAACCAACTGAACCAAATGTTGTCAGAACAAAAATACTGTAGATTATGTTGAAGTGCTTCTGAATATTTCATGGTTGAACCATTGTTACCAGGAGTCAAAGTTGAACGGTTAAATACCTCTATTTTTATCGGATGTATCACATTTTAAAAGTATTGCACCCGGTATGAAATTTTGTTCCAGTGATCTGACCATGTTTGTACTGTAGATAAAATACACACGTTAGTCTGTCGTGTGATTACAAAGTTACGTTTTTATTGTGAATTTAAAATGCAACACATTTTAAACAGAACACGATTTGTTCACAGAACGTTCATTGTATTGTCCGAAAACGAAAGTGTTCCTCAGATAATCAGTCATTTGTATTTCTGCTTAACTGCATAAAATTAAATGGACACGCGAATTCAATTGCGATTCAGGATCGGAAATAATTAATTCATTGACCTGTTGTATTCAGAGTATTCCACGCTTACTGAATAGTCGCATTCATCTGATCACCATTTTGGTGAGTCGCAATATATGCAGCTATATCATAATGTTTGAAGATTGTCAAGTTTGTTATAACTGGGGTTCGAAGAGTAACGTGTTCCAGCCGTGTACATGTGATGATATGAACATCCATTATTGGACAATTTAAATGTAAAATTAGTATGTTTGAGTTAACGCTTTTTATTCTTACGAAAACATAGTTTCTCACACTATACTCAAACGTCTTAGGCCAAAAGAACACCGTGTGTACGCTATTGTCTACTAAGCTCTCTGAAAAGATCATTTCAGTAATAAATACAATAGTCCTATCTGTTCAAATTATTTCATTTTTCATTCGGGGAGCCAAATTTACTCCAGTGACCTGTCCAAATTTGTTAGCTTCATTTTGGTGCACTTTTCCAATGCTATTAGTCCTGGAAGTTTCCTGGAAGTACACAATGACCAGTTATCAATAACCCTTCGGCTTTTAGTCATTGAAAACTCCACTGTCAAATTCTATGTGACATTGTTTACGTTGCTGACCCTCGGAAACTAAAAGGAATTATTGCGCCAATCAGGAACTCATGCCTTAATCGAAATCAGTCAGTTACGCCCTCAGCGTTTGTAAACGAAAAACAAATACTGTAGTTATCGACTTCTGTAAAACAATAATTTCGTGAGTTGTGGGAATAACCAATTTGACTCAAATATAACTAGACATTTACAAATAACACTTTTCTAAGTAAAAACACATACGGTGGCCTCATTACTTGGGGAAAACTAGCTTATCTTCTTCTTTTAATGCTATCATGTTAAACGGTGTTGTGCTGAAACGTCAGTTGCATTCAAAGTTGTCATTTGTCGCTCTGCGGTAAACCGATAGATATGGTTAGAACTGTTCATCATTTAACCACAAAGTGGATTATCTTACAACTATTGGACAGACACTGTCAGACCTGAACTGAATCTTCAACAGGCTACAGATAGGACAAATCATTAAAAATAGGTTGGCTTATAGGATACTTCTTAGCACAACAGTTAAAAGTGCCAAAGACGTATAAGAATTGGGAAGTGTAATCAAAGTTAACGATTAACAGTTGGAATCCGACATATATACAGATATGTAGCAACATCAAAAGAATACTGACTGCATTAATCAAGGGATTTAGTGATGTTACCGGCACGACCGTATCAAAATACTATGTGCAAGTATTACTTTATTTGTTAAGTCGTAACAGTATGGTTGAACCTACAGGATCCACGTTGTAATGTTTATTTGATCGTGAGACAGGCATAAGTGACGATAGCCCTTCTAAAATTTCGACTGATGTGGTTTAAACAGTAGTCAGTATTGAGAGTATTTCGCGCAAAACGTTAAATCTTTTTAACGAATCCGTGACAATACAAGGAAAAAGACCCAATATTTTACACCACAAATGCATACATTTGGTCCAACTACGGCGTGTTACCATAGCTTTAAAATTTGTTTCAAGTGAAAGATGTTTGCTATTCCGTTATTTCAGGATTTTATCGGACTTGTGGTGAAAAAAAGAACAGTTTCATGTTTGTGAAACCTGCTTCATCAATCATCACGTGCAATTGAATGCTTTTCGAACAAATGAGTATATGAGATTTTTGCTTAATTCATATACCAGAAAATGTCAAACTATGTAGTTTCGTTGTCTTCATTGAATGGAGTGCAATGTGTACCATTAATAATGTTGTTCGTAATGATGCAAAGTTGTCAAACACCATGGTGCCTTACGACTTTTGTGTGGACAACTGTATCCGTAGGGCACTATTTGCTTTTGTAGAACCAGGATCTGCTAACATAGCAGAAACACCGCACATTTAAGTAAACAGAAAAATGGTTGCAGAAGGGGACTAAATGGAAAACTGTTATATGGTTCGACAATACTCGAATACTATTGGCGATGAAACAGCCACATAGTGATATATAACTAACTTGGGGTGACGTCTGATGAAGTGGTGACAAAAAGAACTTCGTGAAGCTTCTCAATGTCAACTGAATTTTAAGTTTTTTGAATCACAAGTTCAATATCACTCATTAATTATCACATACTTTAATTTTAGGTTTATTTTTTAATTTCCTCACCACCGACACTAATCTGAAGAGTTTTGTCATGCATATCTGCCGTTCCAATAGTAGGATGTGCGGTCAAAATTTATCGGGTCGTTATACGTGGCAAGTGGCAACAATCATTTAGTTGGTTATATGTCACTGGCGACTTCTAGACGGCAAAATACATAGGTCATGCCACCATACCTTCTAAAATTATAATGTCATCCAGAGGCTTGAGGCAAACTGAGTTTGTGCACAGTTCCGGTCACTGTTGTCAACTGCGGTATACATTGAGTCTGTGATAAACGGTTTAATTAACTAGCACAGAACAGTTTCCATTTAAAAATTTCAGGCATTTCACTTCCCCTAACCTGCATGTACATTCGTCTCGTTCTTCCCGAAAAGCATTGAAGCGGTTTCTCATGCTGTGTCATACTTTATTGTTCCACTGTTGTGCTTATTAAGTTTATTTTTAAATAAACAACTTACTCTGTATCTATGACAACTATCAAGTTATTTGTTCTGGTCCAGTTTCACTCGTGAACGGTTCGTAAAGATCATGCCCACTAAATGCTTATGTTGTTTACATAAATTACTCAGCTAATTTAATTACCATTTGTACCAGTCATGACGTCCGTCTTGATTACTATTCCTGACAAGTTGTGACGGGCAAATATTTATTGTTGAAAAGAGCTAAAAACAATTGGTTCACTTAACTTGAACATCAAACTCACAACTAATTCATAGCGGATACAATTATTGATCATTTTTGTATGTCACTGATATTTTCTAATCTTGTGTTCCTTAGAAGGTGGTTTTAAAACATTCAATCCGACGATGAATTGCACGTAGCAGCCATCTGACTAACCAACGGAAAATGCCCCCATACACGTTTGGCAATATTACTGTGCTTATGCTTATAAAATTGCTAGTAACAACAGCATATATTATAGTACTTACATATGTTTATGATATACGAATTACAAATTACAACTTTAGCATCAAGTAATAACAGCGATCGAATATTTAATAGAGCTGCCGTTACCAATTTGAGGAGAAAAACAATCAAAAAACAAGACAAAAGAATAAACGTACATGAAAAATACCTAAGTGCTTTAAACCTTACCACGTGTAAAACACACCGTTTATTTATAAAACCCTCAAGTTCAAATCACTTATTTAGTAGCCTTTTCTTCAGGTGAAGTGGATTTTGATCCACAAGTGCGCAGTTTAAACAACTTCCAAATCGTCTCTCTTGAAATTCGTGTCATGATGCTCCACAAATTTGAGTTAGTACTCAATCCCCGACCATTTCGAAACCAGCTTTGAAAACACCGAATATGTTCGTAGACTTGATTAAACTTTATAACTTTGGTCATATTTGTTAGTCAATGCCTTTTCATTTAAGTACTTCAAACAACTCATGTACCTTTTCCGGTATGCAAATTTGTTTCGTTTATTTGAAATCTACCCGACAGTTTTCATCAGTCGATTATGTTACTATGTTAGCGCCATCTTATTTACGGTAACTGAGCTTTGGTTATTAACTTAACTTTCCAAAGTCCTTATCTAAAGCAACGTCGTCTAGTTCCTCTCCAATCAGTTGAACATCTTTTAAATGCTCTAGTCATTCGAAACATTTTTCCTTTGCAAATTATAAGAACAAATTATTTACCACGAGTACCGATATCTGCGTGACCAAGCCGTCGGTCTTAATTACATTTCTTCACAGGTTGTGATGGGCGGATAGCTACTACTGAACAGTTTGGAAATTGGATCACACAAGGTAGATGCCATTAACAACTAATCTTGGCATTCACCCTCAGCTTGGACATGAATAGTGTATACTCATATTTAGAACTTTTAGAGAATTAGCAATTCGATCCGCTTGCTTGTTCAACGATTGTGTTGGCCACTGTACTCTTGACCTCAAGTGGTGCGGCATAAATTGGTCACGTTTGAGCGCCTGGTCGCACTAGCCTAACCCAACTGGATTGTCCTTTCTCACGGAATTCGTAATAAATCGACTATTCGTATGGTTGTTTTCAGTCATTCTCATTGGACTTTTGCAGTTATATAGGTTTATATAAGGAAATTTCAAGTTATTTGGATCACACGGTGTCCCATAAATATATGACTTTTAAGCAAATTACTGGAAAAATTAGTGAAATATTCAGACCGCTTTTAAAAGCGTGTACACAGTTGGTCATCATTGGTAAAACGTTTTCTGTGGCTTCGCACGTTTGGTTTCTTCTTGATGATACTATGAAATTGCAAACGCTAAAACGAGAAATATTTCGAAGGTATTTTTCAATTGAGTGACAGAGAATAAACTTCATTCAGACCAGTAAATGTGTTTACTGCTTTTGACCGATTACACAATTCCCAGGTGGGAAGATAACCTCAGGAATAGGATGTAGAACAAGTATATTAATCATCTCACCTGTAAGCGCTTGAACAGAAACATTCCTGTTCACATTTACCTGGTGCAGATGAAGATAACTCCCGTCACCACTTGCCTAAATGCTGTATATTGTTGGACATATTTAGTTTTCAGTAGTAATATAGATAACTTGAATCACATTTGAATAGGATAACAAACCTGAACGTGTGACCGTACTTGTCAACAGCAAATCTACATAAACGTACATAATGAGGCGAAAACTGTCGGGAGTTAAAACATGTTGCAAAGTATTCACAGATACAGATGTTTTCTTCCGAAACTTGCGAAGCCACAAGCAAATAACTACGTATTTATAAAACCATTACAGAATGCTCTCACAATATTAATGTATATATATATATATGTATATGACAACGAAACTGGTGAACGTAACAGCCGTTTGTCCACAGGGATAGATGCTGCAAAAAATGAACAGGATCTTAATATAGACGTGAAGAAACAACCAACAGAAGTCAGATGTTTACTTTTTATTTATAATGTATCGTTAAATGTAGTTTTACAATAGAAAAGTCCTTTAAGCAGGTTGTTATAAGAAAAAGCACAGTTTTGTTGTTTCCAGATGGTTTGCTTGTCAAATTTCCCCTAAGCGTCGAAACGAAATACAGTGTTTGACGAAAATTGTTCGGATTCTGAATGCAACAATAATTTCCCTGTACAGAAACTTTTGAGCAGCGCGTGAATTCTTTTTTTTTAGAGTGGTATCTATTCCTGTCACTCGTCGTTTGATGACATGGCCAAACATGCGCGTTTGATGAGCTTTTTACAATGGCATTGTATTTATGTGAGTTTAGGGGTAGGTGTTCTCATACTGGCATATTCACTCCGAAATCAACATACTTCAATCGTGGTTGAAGTAATTAGTTCAGCATACGCACGGTATTTATCTTCGGGAATCTGTGATTTCTAAAAACATGAACAGTGTTGTAACGAACACACCTTAGTTATAATTGGGATACAAGTGAAAATTTCAATTTTTTTCCAGTGAATGTCATAAATGGGCTGCCAGTAATCTACTCGTTCGTTTAAGCTGATATTTTTGGTCGAATTTTACCCATATCCACAGGAACAGGATAAGCTTAGGATACACGGCCACTGCTGAAACTCACGAGAAGGTGTACCTTTATTCCTAGACACACGTTTGCCGAACAGTCTATCTAGAGGCAAAAACAGAGGTTAAATTTGAGTGATACGCAAAGTGAAGTTTGTCGAACCCCCGACTATCCATCAGTGAGCTAAAAGATTGTCTTAGAGGTTTAATGAAGTCTGAGATTTGCAATTGTCTTGGAAGTCTTGATCCTAAAATTATCGACTAAGATTAACGAGTAATAGCCACTTCTCATAAAACCTTCGGGCAACCAAATCGCCAATGAGCATTCAACTAAACTATTTCCGTCTTACTCACTGTGAAGTGATGCAGACTGTGGTCTGCACGGACTTCTGATCCCGATGATGGTACTATCATGTAATAATGACGAGTTCTAACAACAGTGAAACTAGAGTCTAATTCTTCTTCTAAAGAATGGCGTACTTAATGTCATTTTCAGCGGGGAAGCCGTGATCCGCTCCGGGTGATAATCAACTTGAAATTGATCACGGTTCTTACTATAGGTAACTTGTATAGTTCTCATACACAGAAGGAAACAAATAATATCCCATTCAAACCGCCACGTTCCTTAACACAAATGTAACTGAGCACGATCCCGATCACGTACGTTACAGCGCTTAAATGACCAAACGGACAAATACACACAAAGGCAGTTTCGGATGAGTGAATGCGTAAAACCCGTTTTGTGGATTCTGGACGCATTCATTACAGTGTACTAACAAAGATAATCCTGTTTCGACTTAGCCACTTTTCACAGCGAGAACGGAAATGATGGTTTGAACACTCAGCTCCGTTTACTTTCAGATGCATAAGGGTTGTAAGTTTCTACTTTACTGTGCTTCATATAGAAAATCAATAGCTTGGACGGCCCACTAATAGTGTGATCGTTCAATTGAATGAGCATTTCTGTAGAGCAAAACCCGGCTTACAGTTGAGCAACCGCTCACTCATAATTATACTACGGTTTTCAAACATACCCTAAGATTGTTGATTCACTTACATTTATCATTATATATCACAACATTTTTCTTCCCATGAACGAAAGGTTTTCTAATGTCCACTGAAAATTCCCCAAGCAATCATTTAACTAAGAACAAATATTCGCTTGACTATCTGTCTTTAATAAAGAAATAAATCACTGTAGAATACCTTATACCTTAATACAGCTTTAGGTAACTCGCCAGCCAAAGTGGCAAACTGACACTTCTTCGCAATGAGACGTTGAACTCGTCCGATTTTCAAACCATGAAATGTGTTTACGCAACATTCAGAGCATTCTTCCGGCCAGTCATCTACACTGCAAATCAAATACGATGTAACGCTGGACGATTTTCTTCTCTTGGATAGCTAATATGATGGTCTGCTAGAAAATCGTTTGAAAAATGTTCAAGACGTCACACCTAGGCTGGTTACTAAAAGTTCGAAAAACCTGGTCTTTATAATTCCATTCTCATGCTGTAAGCTTCTGGTATTCATGAGCAAAGTAAAGTCAGTAAATAGAATTTAAGCTTTTGAAATTTGTATCCAGCGCTTACTTTTTCATTCTTGTTCGTGCAAGCAAAATCATATAATCTAGCTAAAGCAGTCCCAGTCCACGATTACCAAATACATAACAGTTGATGTTTAAAACTTAATGAATAAAACTAACGCGTCGTATGCATTTTAACTCCAGACATTTGCTTGTGTTCTTACACGAACATCTTTCAGTAAATGTTTTAGATCCACCTTTGCTCCACGGAGGTAGAAAAAGCCCTGTGTATAGTAGTTATAATGAGAACATTTGATTATCGAAGTGGCGAAAATGATTCGAAGTGACACCAGATTAGTTTGGCCGCTTACGTAAAAATATGATTACATAACTGCAGACTTTTAAACGAACGATCAGCGAATTTTTTGTACTGCCGCACTCTTGTCTGTCTGACGTCAGAATTAATGAATTTACACAGGATTGTTTCAATTTACAGTCGACATTTTTAACGTGAGTTTTATATGTCCTCCCACAACTGTAGTTTATTTTGAAATCGTGTGAGTGAAAGTTGATATCTGTTCACAAGCTACGAAATGTATTGCAAAGTTCTTCCCAGCTACAGTCGCAGTAACTCCATCCAAGTCAGCTCTGACTAGTGAGTAACGTTTTGTAAATTTCCCGTTAAATCAACCCATATAATTTCGGGTTGAGGTCAGATTTAACCATGCCAACTTAGGTTCACGCACAATCAACCCATGCGCACAGAACAGCGACCATGTGAGTTTACAGCTCGATCGACAGTAGTGTTCCAACGGAGAACCCAGTGAAGTGCTTTACAGAATGAAATACTTTGCTTTGCTAGCTGTATCACCATCTTTTCTTGGTGGTGACATGTTATTATGATCGGTCTATTTCATGAAAATGTGGATGGATCAGTTTATTTTGGGCAACTGTACAATCAATTTCCCGTGAACATTGTTATGTAAAAAGACTAAACACCTTACTTCTAGTAAACTACTGAGTAACGGACACTCAGACGGTTTAACTAGAACATTGACAGAGCGTCCACCGTGAAACCAAAGGTTCCCTGAGGCTTTCGTTTTGAAAGGATCCGTTCGGACCAGCTCAGTATAAAATTGAATTATTCACTATGCCACCGTCCCACGTTTACTACATATCGCTGATCAAATGCGCGCCTGCCATTCTAGATCAAATCAGACGGAACGTTACAGATCAAACGCTAGTGCGCAACATCTGCAAAAGCAGAATTGAGTCACACTTGTGCAACTAAACAGGCGAGTGTTTTATAAATAAGTTGAGAACCCGATTCAAAGTAATACCTGGCTTGTGAGATTATTACACAACTGCCGTTAGTTCCGCATGTCTATCAATGCGCATCGACTGTTTCATGCTGTGAAGATTTTCAGGCTGTTCATCACCTAGGCAACAGTCGGATTACACGCGCACGGTTGTTCTGTTTGCTCTTGTTTAAGCAACGTGACTAGTTTGTTTAGCTATCATATTCGTATTGTAAATTGAATGAAATAAGTGTTTTTGGCCTTCCGTCTTTCTACGTTCCTTGTCTGCTGACTGCTCGTTATTTTAATCGGAGACCCGTAAAAAATATATTCAGTTCATATGCAATTCTTTCGATGAAACCTCTTCTTCGTCCTGAGTGCTTTGATGTAGAACCCAGTAGGACTGACTTCTTGAAACAATGTAACCGTCAATATGGTGTGTGTTCCGGTTTTCTTTTTTCATTGAGCATCCTCAGCTTAGCAAACTGGATTCACTAATCAATTTCATTCCACCTTCAGTCTTCGAACTTATCTCGGGTGCGAATAGTTTGAAGTAGCAGTTTTGGTTGATAACCCAAATCGTTCTGCTGTCTAGATCTGGGCTTCCTGGAAATATCTCAGCACACATACAGCCGTGAATAGTCACAACACCAATAATTCTATACTGCATCAACCGTCTCGCAGTATAAACCGGGTTTCTGCATCGGCTGGGTGAGCAGGCAGAAATATGTTACTGCTGACCACTCTCCACTGTTTTATCAAACCTAGCCCTCAGACCCCTCCAGACTCCCATTTCTGGCGATAACTCTGCAGGTCCCACAAAAGATGCAGCTAACCACAGCAACAGTGTGCAGGTAAGTCCCATCTCTTACCACTTAGCCTCAGGTTTCCATCATCCCCTGATTGGACCTAGAATGCGAACCAATAGAGCGGCTTTCAACATTCACACTTCACAACAGACTGGTCAACATGCCGCTCTCACAAGAACGTTAGACTTGTTAATATCGATGTCTTTATGTTCCATAACGTGGACTTCAGGACATTAGTCAATGTGTGGAACTAACAGCGCCCATACTGTCTACCCGACACCAGTTATACACTTCGGATGATTCCACGGCTGCGGCTGCCTGTCAAGCTGGAGTAGCTATAGTCCTCAACATGACGGCTACAGCCACATCAGCAGGTTGGATTCCTGTTAACAGTAAAATTTGTACCATCCGCTTGGCAGATTCTGTTGAGGTCAGGTGTAGACGCTAAAACTTCAAAAAGTTTTCATATTATTTGCTTAAGCTCCAACTCACTATAGTGACGTTGGTGTCAAGAACGCATTTTACTCGGATTTCCTTCGGTCGACACGTGAATCTCATATAGTCATTCTAGCCGGAGATACGAGCGCCTAGGTCGGCAGTCTTGTTTAGGCCGAATCTCGTTTAGGTGACAGGTTTGTTATAGCAAACTTCGCTTGAGGAGAAGTTAATTTCGGCCAGCATTATTTTTAGGTGTCGTGTACGTCACTGTTTTACATGGCTCCCTCACCTTCCGAATCTAGCCTGGTCTCAGATAGATCATATATCTGTTAGTTCTAGGTGACAGGATTCAATTCATGACTTTCGTTTATGCTGGAGCATATACTTGGATTCAGAGCATGCCTTGCACACGTTGTCATTTTGTCCTTACGTTTGCTGGACAACGACCCCACCGATGGCAACAAGAAGCCGTTGAGAAACTGGCTGTACCGTAGGTGAAGCAGAAATACCAAAGCAGCTTAGAAAGTTGCCTTAGTAGTTTCCGCTCTGAAGATCCTAATGGCTACCGCACCTAGATTTTGGAGACAGTTTATGAAGCAGGTACTGCAGAGTGCGACACTGGGGAGCACGGGTTGAACAATCATTAGGTCCTGGAGAAATCAATGGAGTTATTAGGAGCAAGACGAGACACTCCTCTTGGCAGTCCACGTAACAGGTCTAGGAGGTATCTGCAGGAGTTTGAAACGTTGCCCAAAAGCTGACCGTGGGGCTTGGTTAAGGGGGGAATTTGGGAAAATTAAGACCGCTTTAGCTTCAGGGAATATTGACACATTCTTTTAGTTTATTCATGATACTGGTCCTGGGCGACCGTCTGTCAGTGAAGATATCAGCAAGACAGATGACACACTCATCTGTGATAAATCCAGAATGTTAGAGCGGTGGGTTGAACACTTTCAGGGTCACTTTATCCTACCTTCTGCTCCTACTGTGTTGTCGTCACAAACTTTTGATTTGGTTTGTAAATTTGGAACCACTCGCTAAGACTGAGGTTTGTACTTGCCTTTCGGCTCCCAAACATGATAAGGCTGCTGGTTCAGATGATCTCATGCCGCCAATTTTCAAAGAAGCTGGAAAGACGTTAGTGAAGGCTTTGACTAGGTTATTTCAAATTGTGTGGACGATAGAGTCGGTCCCTCTGTGCTGGAGTCACTCGGTAATAGTTTTCATATTCAGTAAACGAGCCCAGGACTCTTGCGAAAACCATAGGAGAATTGGTTTGACCCCAGTCGTTTCAAGGGTCTTGACATCCATTATACTTCGTCCACTCACTCCAGCTAGGGCGGTAAACATTAGTGAAGAACAAGGAGGGTTTTGGCCTGGGCGGGGATGTATAGGTCACATTTCTACTGTTCGTCAAATTCTGGAGCAGCGTCATATGTACCGCCGGTCAGCAACTACTGCAGTTTTTTTCTATATAGGTGCGTTCTATTCAATGGATCACGCTACACGTTATGATTTACTTAAACGCAGGGGTGTACAGACCAAGTATGTGAACATATTATGGGCGCTTTATTCCTACAATTTAGTTTGGGTTACAACTTACGGTGAACTGTTTGACTGTTTCAGCACCGTGAGCAGCGTACTTAAAAGCTGTCTTATTTCACAATTTTTGTTTAATTTTATGATATATTTGTTTAATTTCGTCATAGACAATGTAATTGAGGATTGTTTCCCCTACTCTAAAGTTGTCGACGCGAACCTCCTAACTGGTGAAAGACTGAGTGACTTATATTATGCTGACGACAGGGTGTAGTTATTTGACAACTTTTAAGCTGCACAAACAACATTACAGACTATTTTGCGTTCCGTTAAATATTTCGAGATGCGCTTTACAGCTTCAAATTGCAAAATGCTTCTGCAAGGTTGCTGAGGTTTCATAGACTTAATGTTAGATAATGAAGTCATGGAAGTTGTTGACTGGACATTGTACTTGGGGATATGCGTTAACGGCATTGGCGGTGCAGGGAACAAAATAGAGGTGCGTATCTTTAAGGCTACGGCTGTGTTCACTAATCTGAGACACCTATGGTAACAGAGAGGTATCGCGTTGATGTTTGAAGGTCGGGTATATAAGGTGACATTGTGGACTGTACCACTTTACGAAAACGAATCTTGGCAGCTCACAGTGGAAGCCGTAAACCATCTTCAGATATATAACCACCGATGCCTGCGTTCCCTCGCGCGTGTCGAATGACGCCAACCGGTAAACGACGATGAGGTTAAAAATTGGGTATTCGGCAGTGACTCTCAGACGAGTTCTTTCGTTCATTCCTTAAATTTTTACAGACAAAGATGACTAGGTTACTTACTCAGGATATCAGTTAGTCGTCTGCCTCAACGAGCAATCCTTTTTGACTCTGCGGCCGGCTGGCGTAAGGTGCGAGGTGGACAGATAATGACCTATCAAAGATAAATGAGATCGTTCACGAAGGGGTTGGTCACTTTAGATCGGGTTTCTCTTCTGGACTTGGGCCATTGCGACTCACGTAGTCGGTAGTTGGAGACGTTGGGTGAGATGGCGGCTGATCGAGCTCAGTAGCGTGAATGTTATCGTTGTTTAACCGATTTGTTTGTGAAGCGAGTGCACTTAATGAGGTAGTTTAGTGAAAGCCGTAAGGAAGCTGTCTTGCTGATGACGCCTTACTTTCACTTACAGCTCGGTTGTTTGTCTGTAAGGTGTAGGTGCCTTGAGATTATATGTTTGAATATAGATGTATCTATTTTTGGCAGTTAAATCCCCTTCCCCTATTCTTCTCTCCTCCCATATGGGGTTTTTCCTTCGTGGTTGTGTGACAGTTAAACATCAGTCTGAACCACTGATGTATTGCTGTCTATAGTGATGATGACGATGAGGATGTTGATGTACTGCTGCCTCAATACTGACAGAAACACATAATTCAAATGATATTCGTAGATTTGTCCTAGTTTTCCATTATGGAGGATTCCTTGTACAGTACTATCCCAAACAGAACGAACCCCTCCGGTCTCGAATATTTTACTGCCAAAACACCACTAATTTACCAACAACAGAAAAGCATCCAACCAAGAGTGCATGTAAGCTTAAGCTGTGCATGTTATTGATAGGCTGTTAAATTGAACTGACAATACTACGCAAAAAACACAATGTCGCTTACGAAACACTTATTTGCATATCAGTATGAACTTAGGTAATGAGTTTCTGAACTCCCATAGGTCTGCACCAACAATGGGGTGGCCGCCTCTTTGTTTCTGATAGCAGCTGTAACCAACGACGGTAAGCAACCATGGCAAGTTATAATCATCGACCCACAGTTGTAAATCTCTTGCGGGAATCGAACTCGAAGTGAATATGCTCCACAGACTAAAACTTGTAAACAAAAAGTAAAAGCAGTGGAATACCCAATATACGTTTGGTTCCGAAAATGACCGACCTACTTCCGAAAGTTTTTTGATTAACTGTCTCTCTCCACAGATAATAAAAGGGGACCGGATATATTGTGTAAACTGATATGCTGTCCTCAATGTGCTGTCACTAAAATGTCCACCGAACTGCGATTAAACAGATCCTTGTTCTTCTGGTTCGCATGGAACTTCTTGTGTTTTGCTTGATTATTTGCCACACAGTTCTTTGCAGTTGTTTTACCGCGCAAACTCCGTCGGACTCCACACACAATTAAATTCAACGGGGCATCTTGTTAGCGTTCTGTCTTTCACAGTAGCTCTTAGGGACGCGTTTTGAACAGTCAAAATTTTCGATTTGACATGCGCCTAACTATCGTGTAACCCGAATGTTTGCTTAAATGACCCAGTGGCAGTTAACGCCAAGCGTTAGCATAACAAATCCGGTCAATGAGTAAGGTTAAATGGCATGTGATGTTAGCGTGCTGTAAGTGTTTCACGACAATTTACTTTCGTTTTATTGTGATTCAGATGTCAAACTTCCAGTAATCCAATATAACATATTGAACATATGGATTGTGTACGACCAAGATTTATTGTCCTTAGTTAAAATCCATGATAGTTTAAACATTTTATGCATTGTATACTGTGCTATTTAGAAGTAAACTAGGCGCTTGTTGAAAAAGTGAAAGTATTGTAGGCATTCACGAGAATGTCTATTAAATGGGATATCGACCGCACGTTTGATCAATAGATGGAATGAAAGCAGTTGAAACATTCTGATCAGAATCGTGCGTAAATCACTGAATTATTTGCACCTGGTGCATGAATGTGAACGTTAGTTCGATCTTTCGAACAAAGTGTTTCAAACTGTACTTGTTAAACACAGGAATACTTGAAACTGAACAGATTAACCTTGGTTTCCGATCGCACAAAAATACCCTGATTATACCCTGATCATCAGCAATCAAAGTACTACAGGTTTTGCCGCGTTCATCAGAAGTTACCGCAACCAACATTATTAATATGAAACCTGAAAGCTTCCCGTCATTTGCTTTACAGAAACCCAAATTGCTGTGCATTACATCGCATTTCTATCGGAATGAATCAAAAGTGTGGCCATTGAGAAAAATCGATTGAGTGGTTAACCGAATAAAACTGTGTGTTTTTACAACTTTTGGCGAGCTTATGTTGCTGAACTGAAAAGTATTTGCTGGTTCTGAGCATGTTGTTTATGTCCATGGTTTGAATCCAGCCAATGTCTTGATTTTTCTTAAAAGATCCCTCCTGAATTGTTAAATGTCGTAGTGATTGGCATTTTACAATTTTAGTTTAACTGGTAAATGGACCTCAGTGACTGCATATCTAGTGGTGGTTACTGATGCTAGTAGGCTACTACAGTCAAGAATAATTGAATCGATATGTAATTAAGTTTTGTCACGTAACCGACAGATAACTGGAAACAACCGACAGTATCAATTGCAGACTGTCTCATCCAATCTGGACAGTTGACCAATTCATCCGTAAAATTGCTGCCAATAGCAAGTTCCAATTCATTCTGCAGTCAGCTGAATAATGTTGGTTGTGTCTATACAGCTTTTTGTCTGAGAGTGCATAGTTCAGTCACGGAAGAGAAACAGTCGATTTAATTTGTCATAAAGATTATACGGATAAACATTATAAATGCAGAAGTTTTAATTCTCATTCAATATTCCTGCACAAAAATTTACTCATCATTACATTACGTAACTTCCCATTAGAATAAACTGAACGGTACTGAAGATTGTTAAAAGAAATGACAATGATTTACGTGTTTTCCAGGGAGTATGTCAAGTCCCTCAAGCTGGTTCGGCCACAAATCAGACAGTAAACAGCAAAACTTGCGGTAATTATTCCTAATGAATATCAATTTGTGCTTAATGACGAATTACACGTATTCGAGGTTAATAGTTTACATTTGGTATAAAATTTTAGAATAAATTTTGGGTAACAAAAAACTCGGATTATTAGAGTTAGACTACGAAAACCCGAGTTTCAAGTCTAATTCGCCTAGTGTATCATTTTTCATACCTTTTTCAACGTTATCCGCAAATTAGCCTGAGTTAATTCATCAGACGTACCACACAAATGAGTAACGTAAACGGTGACATTTTATCGTCTCGGTTATACAGTTGCAGATTTTGGCTGCTTACAGTGTTCCTTTACAAAAGTCATCCACTTTCTCTGTAATCTACAGAATCCTAGTAAAGACGTTAGTTGTAGGTTCGTGTTGGATACAATAGTATGAAACGTCATTTACCATCGGTTTTCTAAATTAATATGCTGGATAGATTCCGGTGTAACGTACTCTTCGATTTCAGATGTGACGAGAACTAACATCATAATGTACAACCGTCGCAGAATCAGCTGAGTTCTAACTTCTAGGTAACATTATCCGAAAGAACTTTGCATACTTCCACTTTACGAAATCCCAATATTAATTCCATATTGCGTGATTACCATTTAAAATGCCATCAGTGAATTTCCATCCGCATCTAGTCAGCACTGGCTGAACTGTCTCTATTAGGACGCCACTGACAATATATCCCCCAAGAAAGTTAGGATTTTGTAATATTTTTCTGTAGCTGCTAGTTTAAGTAAGTTTGGAAATAAGGAGCAGTGTTAGATAAACCACTTGAGATACCCTCATCTGACATCAAACTATGACACTTGATAATGGATTAGAAAAAACTGGTATCTGAACCAATCAAAACGAAGAATGCATAAAATGTATTTTCGTTTCATGGTCAGTAATCTTCCACAGGCCGAATGGTATAATGGACAGACAGCTTCAAAATATCTTTTTCTTTTCCGGGCGGAAAAAGTTGTATTGACAGAGATCGTTTTCAGTGATAAACTGGTACAGCTAGAAAGGATGTATTACACAATTAACTGTCTAAAATCACGAGGGGAACACAATTAATTACTGTTATCAAGTACGTTTAGTTGTTTCACAGGAATACTGAAATATATTTCGAAAATTCAAAATTTATATTTCCCACCTTAATGAAGTCGTACATACAGAACTTCGATCAATAAGTAAGTGGTTGATTTTATTTTTCTTCTGGGTTTTTTATATTACAAAAAGCCGCGAACTGATGTTGGCAAAAAATACAATATTCTAATGAGTTTTGATGCTGCTTCTGTTAACGAGTATTCTCGTTAAACACGAAGCGTTTTTCAGATTTGACACGAGTGATATTTGATCGCGGCTTTTGCAGTCAGGTAACGAGTTTGTTTAATCACTTTGAGAGGAAGCGTTAGATTCGAGCTTGGCTCTTGAGACAGTTCACTGGTGGAGCATATCTTCCTCCGGACTTGAATTTACATCCTTTCCCTTATGTTTTTGAAATAGATAGTTTAATTACCTCCGGTAACCGACGATACAACCTGCTCGATGTTTAGGAGCTTTCTATTGTGACTTAAGTCACAGCGCTGTCGGAACTAACCGATAGAGAACGGTAGAGAACTCAAACGTCATTCGGGGAGACATAACCTGAAATAAACTAAAATGCTTTACTGATGAGGGAGAGTGGTCACGTTTTCATATCAGTTTAACCATACTAACGGTTTGTTGTCTCTTCTGCACTCGTAAAGGCTATCCGACAGACTGCTCGCATTTCATATCCTAGATGAGATAGGGGTTTGAACTCAAGTCCGCTTTGTTATTCAGCAGCTGTACTTAAAACTTTCTCCATTGATCTAACACTGTACACTAAGATAGTACCGCACCTAAACGCTCAATTTTATCGACTTGTGATTGATATTGGGCTTTCTTGACGGCCTCACTGTAAGCTTCAGTCAACGGTGGCGCACTTAAGACGTCTCAATCAGATTCCAGCGACAGAATTTGTTGAACACACATAGCGACGTAATGATTACGGATAGGTTGGTTGACATCGATTCCTAATAATGCTTGCTTAGAAGTTTACTTTGATTTAAAAGTTAGAATTGAATGTGACGAATGTTCAGTTTACTTTAAACTTATATTTACTCAATCCTTCACTAATGGCACAGATTTCAGTCACTCAAGCTTTGCATTTGTCACAAGTCAACCTTCGCCCATATGTCAAGGTGTTATGTTACCATTATCGATCACTCTCAAGTTGTAACAATCTTCGTTAGCCGGTTCCTAATACTTTGGAATACCCCTGATTAGTCACTAGACACACGTAGAAACTGAACCTAAACTCTTATCGTAAGAGGTTGCTGAGGTTTCTGAGGCACGATGTCATCCAGCAAAAAAGGCTGTTTCATCAGAAAAAAAAACGGTATTGTGCAGAAGTACTATGAAGACAATATCAAACAGACAGTAAAGCGCACTTTACATAATCAAAGCATTCCAGTTGTTGAGTGAATGCGAAAACCGTTCAAATCCCATCAGCCACATTGTCGATTACCTAACCTGACGGTAGTTCAAGTAACCGGTCGACCTTGCTACATTACTGATTACATTTACATGTCTGCGACATAAAACAACCAGAGTGATCATTACATAATGCAATTAGAATAGGAGAGTAAGAAACAACGTTTTGCATAATTTATCTCTCGTGCATAATTTGCTGCATAACACCAATTACATATTACTGTCTGCAGACTTACATAGCAAAGTTCAATGGGCATTGTGAAACTAAACAGTAAAATCAGTAGACACAAACACATGTTCACTGACATTAAATGCACATCAGTTATCAGGGCATTCTGGTACTAAAAAACTAATCTTTCTATAAACAGTGGAGTGGCTTTTATTCGCAATGAAATTGGACGCCTTCGCTTATGCTGGTTGGTTACCTTCAAGTCTGACTGAAAGCAAAATTCAATGCAACATACTTTAGTGAACAATTGAAAGCAAAATACTCATCCATTTTGAACGACCATGAGCTCGAATTTTCTGTTTACGCTTTTCAACTTGAGTGTGAAAGCCCATATGTTTTGGATTGCTGAACATGTGGTAAATGAAACCCAGACGCGTGAGTAATAGAAATGAGAACTGGATTAGAAGAGGAGAAGAATTCATAGACCTGCTCCTAGATTAGTACACCCAAGTTAGTTTTAAGTTCCTTTTCGCACTGATTTGGCGCAAAGCGTAGTTTTTTAGAATGTTCACCAAAAAACTTTGTGCATTATGCATGCAAACTGGGGACAACATTTTATTCAAAATAAGATGAATCAAAAATTGCACGGAACTCGTTAATTTTAAGTTTATCTCAGCAAGCTGATCGCATTTAAAGGTACCGGTTACACTTGTCAACTCTACGACAGGAAGTATTCTGTGAACATCATGTGCAGTGAATCAGCTGCCACGTTATGAACTAAATTTTCGAGGGCTTTTCAAGCATACGTTTGCTTTGACCATGAACATAAAAAATATTGTCTTGTTCTGCCGTATGTACGGGAGATTTCACGGGCATTTGCGACTAACTCTTAGTGGGGTGTAAACCGAACCAACCACTCAGCAGTAATGAACACTGACGTCGATTGAAGCCGTAAGAGATGTTGACAGGTACGGTAAAACGTCCTTGGTAGCCAAGGATTTGTGGTACCGAACTAGATTTCCATGAAATATTACAACTAGTTAGTTATCTTTGTCGTGGACTATGAGGCTGGAAAATATAAATAAAATTTTACACAAATGACATTTCTTTAATATCTATAATTTATTCAGAAGATTTTCCGGTGTCAGTAGACGTATTATGAGAAAAAGCGTGATCTTAGGTAGGTTTCAACTTAACAGGCTGAGTGAGTAGAAACATGTCAAGTCAGAACAATTCTGATTATTATTGTGATCTGTATTCTTCTTGAGACCATTTTAAAAGTTGACGTAAGTTCTACGTTCACCAGTAAGTAAGTAATAGTATCACTGGCAATTATTATCGTGATATTCTGGCCATCGGAAGATTAGCTAGAGTACCAGTTAAACACATTGTATACGTAAAAGAGTATAAACGAGGAGAAATTCTATATTTGCAAGCTTTCTTCTACAATCTCAGCTTACACTTCCTCAATCATGAAATAATCAAAAATGACCTACGTGCAATTTCAAGATTGGCGTAAAGTGCGCTGCTGCATTCACAAAAGAATCTTTAGAAAAATATGGCCAGCTGGAATTATATAACGCTTGCGTATCTATGCATATATTGACTACACCATCATCCTTAATTGAAATTAATCCTAGGGGCCTCACGAATAAAGTGCATTCAGTTCCAGGATCAATATAAAGTGAGCTATATGAATGAACCCACGCTCCAAGCATGTAAAAATATTTCATCGTCTCATGCGATAATACTCAAACTCAGTAAGAGATGTTCGAAAAAGACACGAATGCATGGGTTAATTGTCCTAGTCTGAATCGACTTGATAGTTTGGCGACTGATGGGCGTTTCTGAACAACCTAACTGCCACACTCTGCAAGGTCATTACAATTTCTTCTAAGTTGGTGTGGCAACGCCCTTCCTTACAAGTTAGGTTGACTTCGCCCAGGCAAGATAAGTGATGAGTAAAACACGCGACAAAAATGCTGTCCATGTTATCTTTTCCAAAGCTCCATGCGTGTTTCTTGTGCTTCCGATGGTTAATTACATTCCAATCAAGTCGACCTAGTTTTCAATTTCTTACTGCCCCAAGCACGTGTACCTACCTTTAATTGTGTCCGCGTATTAAATGTAAAGCCCATTGAATGCACGGTTGCGTTACTCGTTGAGTGTGATTGTGAAAATTGCATGAGTATTGGACTAGGCCATTATAATAAATATGTTCAAATGTGTTGTCAACAAACAGCAGGGTTTAGCGCCTTTGAAAAATCAGTTTTATGAATCACCCTTAAGACCAGATTCAGAATATGGAAGTAATCATCCGGAACTTGAAGAAGTAATCCTTAAAGTCTAGTGAAAGATATTTCTTACAGCTGACAGTCAACTTCAATGCTGTTGAAAATGTCGGCAGCACAACAATTTGACATTTTCTTTTGTCGTTGGATCGAAATCATTTTATGCCAACATAACAACAGGAGGGACTCCCACATCATACTGACGATGGTCAGCAAGAATATTGGTCGATATCTGGAGCACTTATGTTTGCGTCACATAGCGAAAACCGTTTGTCAATCATGCTGATGCATAACCAGTTATGAATTGTTTAGCAGGCAGAATTGCGCAAATATTGAAAGAGAGACCAAATTTTGTCGGTTGACAACGGGGATGACAATCAATCGGTTATTATTTTCCTTTCTTTTGTGGCTCACAGTATTTCTTTCTGAAAAGATACTGGGCTTCTTTGGGTCATGTCTTCTCAGCTCCCTGTTTTCCAGATTATAGAAATCAGCGATGTTTTCGTCCTTCTGTGACCAGTGATAGTTGCTTCCTGTCACTAATAATGTTGCTTAGCAGCGGCATCAGCCTGTCTTTATTTTTTATGCCCTAATAATAATAGACATATTACAGACAAGATTCGTTTCGATTAATTTCCATAGCAGAAACATTCTCGCCTTTGTTAAGACACTAACAAAGCAAGGTTACCCAATCAGACAGGAAGTAGTTTAAAAGAACCTGAAGTGACTATTTTTCGCACAAGTAAAGATATACAAGCTATACTACGTTTGTTTACCTTGCGACAACTCACATCAAACCTGCTTTCCCAACAGTTAAACCATACTTACGTTCCGCCAAATGTGAGTTGCTGTAACCTGCTAGTGAAATGAACGACTGTGAGTTCACTTCAGATTCTTAACTACTGATTTTCACCAGTTGTTATGCACTTCCTTGAAAACTTGTGAACAAACTTTGCTGATTACACTGGTGTTTTACCTTGCTTAAAGCACTGCTGGATTGAGTTTCAGTTTACAGTTGCTTTATGAAAAACACTGACAGAGTTATATATTATATGTTGAGTGCGGTGGTGTGCTCGGGGGTCAATGTAGACCTGCTAATTTTGGAGCAAACATCCAGTAGTTTCGTACAAACCGCAGCAGTTTCCCACTAACATTTTTCCTATTTGACAACGAAACAGTATCTACTTGCGAAAATATGCGCCGATTAGTCATGACATTTCTCGTTTTCATTGTGAAAAAATTCATCTCTTCGTTAAGTATTTTAAACAAATCTATTGTTAAGCAATAACTCCTTTTACCCACCAGGAAAAACTTTAACGGGTTCCGAAAGAAGGTTCTTTGGGAAGAAGTCACGCTAACTTACATACATGTATAAGGTTTGATTTTTCGCACACTAAATTACAGCCGTATCATTCCAAAAAATTTACTTTGAACGTCATAACCTATGAGCACCCGTTTTCATGTAGATGTCAGGAAAACGCTGTTTATATATTGTTGTGCTATTGCCTAGATACTAACCAATTTTATTACTTCAGAGTAGTTCGTAATAAACTCTCACATAAACATAGGGGATTGTGCATTCAAAAAATGGTCGGTTTTTAGTGAAAACTTGCAATATCATGTTTGCATCCAGTGGAGAAGGAACCTGCACATGTTAGAGCAAAGAAGTTGAGCTCCTGCGCAGGTTAGTGGCAGCTAAGTGAACAACAGATCATCTCGGATATTGAAACAAAATCAGTCAAGGTTACAGAGGGGAACATAAAGGTCATATATCACGACAAACTTCAAATCAAACCCGGGTAAATTACCCTCAGTTTGCTCGGAATATGATGAGAACAAGCAGCCGACAAATTCACCTTCGCTTGATTGTTCTGGATTGTGCATCACGCGGACACTCCTATAGCCTTTTCACTGTTCTAATGTATTCCAGCTGCCACCCCAACGATCGTCAGATGAGGACAGTCTAAACTGTTAATACAATCTGAATCAGGTCAGTTTTCATCTTCAGCAGTTTGTCTGTTCACTGTTTTTAAGGCAGCCACAAACAAACCAAATCTGTTCAGTCTGCACAGTTGTACCAGCGAAGAAGCCTACAACTCAAGACATCACCATTCGATAAGCAACTTGACTTAATTTTCCTGCTGTCCATTATAATTGTTATAATGGCCAGAATCATGTGCTTACTCTTATCTGTTGGCTACTGCTAGAAACTGGTTAGAGATTGCGGTTAAACCAGTGTAAAAAATAGAGAAGACTGTGGTATTACCACCACTGAAACTAGCTTCCCCCGAAATGAACCTGGAAACGCAAGTTAGTAAAGATAAACTGCACTATCTTGTCAAACACAGACTGTACAAGTGAATATGACATTGTACGCTTTGAATTGCTACTTATGGAAAATGTATTGTCCAAGTATAGACAAAATTCGCGACTAACACCAAGGTTGTGCTAATTTAATGAACAGTTACTTATGCATACACAGCGATGACTTCAGTCGTTTATATATATTAAACATTACCCACAAGTGATCGCAGCTGTCGCATTCCCATAGACTTTTCATTTGGCCCCATTTGAAACGAAGCACTAGATTCGAGTTACGCTCTCATTAGTGTTCGTCATTAGCGCATATCCTCGCCACTGCCGGGACTAGAACTCTGAACAAGCTTTCATGAGGCAACCATGTTGACCATTGCGTCACGACCGAATTATCATACGTGAACGCTCAGCCACTTTCGCTTGTGAGTAGTGATCGGGTTGCCCGATAACCTCGAGAGGAGAGACAGTAACTGTCGTGTTGAATCCAATCAATGATCTATCGACTAGAAGTTCTGTGCAAGTTGAAATCACCGGAGTAGTTAGTCTGTTGAGCGGTATTTTGATTACCGATAAGTAGTACGGGATTTTTTAATGTAGATTAAACATCACCCACAAATGATCGCAGTCGTCTCACCTCCACAGACTTGCAGTCGGTCCCTTTCGAAATCGTGGGTGATGTTCGGTCTATATAAGAACCAAAATCCCCTACTACTCTTCAATCTTTTAATAGCACAGGCCTCGGCAAAGTGTAGTAAGAGTTTGTGCCGGTGAGTGAGGAGAACTAAGAAATCCTACGGACCAGCAATGTCACGATTTCTGTCGAGCACATGATACGTCATGGAGGAAAATGGTGTTTCGTGTGGATGACCTTTGTACTCAGTAAAATCTCCAACTGACTGGCTGACAGGTTCGCACACCCACTTAAGCAAAAGGTCTGTTACCTTTACTTGCAACTGCCTCTCCGTCATTCTTATGTAGTTGGAAATCCACCGACATGTATACTAGAACACACAATGCACGGTGAGGAGAAAAGGTAAATGGACCTTGGTGACAGACGTTATCAGTCTGATGGTGTCAAAACTGATAACCACTTTAACTGCATGATAAACTCGTTAACCAGCAGAAACTAATTGACATTTTTAGGTTAGGCTTACATCATCCTTCAGTAAGAAGTTCCGTTAATGTAGTTTTTGGTTCATTCAAGTGGACGGGTTGGTTGTCGACTTTTGCTTGCTCTATCTTCTTATAAACCACTCCGGCTAATTATCTGCTCTCAGTGCATCTTCAAGATGGCGATTTTCTTCCTTGATTTCATCAGTTATGCAAATTTTCCTATCTTGATGCAATGAAGTTCATAACAGACATCGTTTTTGCTGGACTGTAAAATATCATCATACTGTAAGAACCTCCTTATCCAAGTGGACATCCAATAGACCAAGTTTGTGCTGAATCAACATATCCAAACGACAGTGCTATTAAATGACAGTTAGACGTCGTGTATACAAAAAGAACTATTCAATAAATTAGCACCATCCTTGACAGTGTTAGTGGGTGTTGCCCAATTCTGGACAGAATTTTCCATGTTAGTGAACATTTTATGCACATTTAATCACTTTCATCTCTGCAGTATGTTTGACAAGATGCAGCGAAATCCTCTTAAACAAAGACCGTGCATTATTAGTCTGTCATTACTATGTATTCAGTATAGTTAATCAAGATGGGTTAGATTATACTTACCGTTTCAAATACTAATGTTGCAACCTACCAACTGGGTAGTCTTGCATTAACCGCCCCAAAGATTTATAACCACGAAGTACTCTGTCGTATACAATCAAAACCAGACAGTCTGCCAATCCAGTCCAGTTTCGCAAATCAGTCTCACAATATCAGTGATTTGAAACACTCAAAAAAAACGACTTTAAATCAAAAGCCATTTAGCGATATAGCCTCTAGAGATTGACTTACTCTTGATAAAACTTTGTTAAGGGCAGTTTTCTCAGAATGCTAGAAGGAGATTTTACGTCAACTGGCCAACGACTGAAAATTAGGTCCAACAAGTCCGTCGTAAACCTGACTGACATTGCCGAAATTCGGTCCATTGCAAGCTTCTACTAGAAGATTTTAATATTTTGTCTCGAAATTAAAACATCATGGTCTTCTTCTCTGAATCAACCCCTATATTGAATCATAGTCAGGCAATTCTTAATTTAAAACCAGCATTTCGTGCACAGACAATTACTATGGACCTTAAACAGCACAAGCCTAACCTTTTCGAAATTCTCTACATTTTTCAGAAAAATTTAGAAGTACTTTCTGTAGACTTCAACTAGAAAACGGTGGCACCGCAGAAAGTTTGATAGACGTTTCCATACAGAATTAAACGTACAGAGTCAAGTTCTTTTGATACTGTGCAAGGTTATTAGCTGTTGTGATCGTCGTATTTTATCGCATCAGTAGCTTAAACTGTTTTAGGCAAACCGTTATAACATTCAAGGTTTAACACCAACCAAAATAATCCATGGATTTTTCTTCTTTATTGTTAACCTAGAGCAATCGTTTGTACATCGATTCCGTAATTCCTCCATATATTTCATATCGGCTTCCACGTGAACATGTTGCATTCGAATCCATAACTCAAGAATTAATTCGTGTCTAAGGCTAGCTTCGATGCAGTGCGAACAGAAAGCCGGCAGCCAGGTGGATCAGTTCATCGTTCACAAATTTTGCACACTGATAAACAAATTGTGTTAATGTTTGGTAGCGTTAAAGTCGTGAAATAGGCACTTCTTTTCAATCCTGTTCATCCAGTAAATCAAATTCCTGTGATACTTTTGTTAAAGTTTTACCAACTCTACGTTAAGATAAGCTGAGTGAATATTAGCCAAACATGTTATGCACATTAGCAATACTTAACATACACGCAATTATCCGAGTAAAGTAAAAAAAAACAAGAATATCATGAATCACAACAGCCAGAACATCAGAGTGGGACACACGTTCATTTATTAGCTATGAAATTGCAAGTAATGGATATTTGAGTGATGCAAAATACTGTGGTGAACTTTTGGATATGATCATTCGGTCATACCAATCGCAAAATTACCGACGTTGCAGTTAACAATTTGATGTCAGAAGCACGAAGGATGGACTTCGAACTCAGACCAGAATAAGGATATGCACTGCTGATGAACTTTAGTATGAACAACGCTCGAGTCTAGTGCTTTCTGTCGAAGTGGGCTAGCCGAACGGCTTAGCCGAACACAAAGTACGTAATCAAGTGTTGATAGTGATCAATCTAAAATAGTAAACAGTGGGTTGTAATTCCCTTTCAGTATCCAAAAGTCAATTATAATGTTTAATAAACGCTCAAAGTGAGCAATCTATAAGACATTATACACTTCAATGAACGAGCCATCGGCTTTTAAATCTTGGCAAGTACGGAATCTGTAGAAAGGAGAACCTTGAATGGTTTATTAAATAAGCATTAAGTCACTAATTTAGTAGCCTACCAGAGAACATTGCATACCTATATCAACTAAGGACTTTTTGAGTTGGTTGGCACGAATCTTGGGTTTTGATTTACGAATGTGTTATTTCCCGATGGTATGCAAGAATACTGACGAACACCTGATGAAACGTCGCTACGCTAAATAAAACCAAGTTTAGTAGCAACGGTTTTTATTAGAAGTTGAAGTGAGAGCAGTTTTCAATTATTCTACTCCTTTCTCCAGAAGAAGAATATCCGTGCCTCAAAGTCAATGCCTTACTGTTGTTGTTTACACCTCTCTCTCTGGTCAATTAATATATGTGTAAGCAAACGTCATTTGATTTTGTGTAAACTCGTATGACACTTGGCAAGTCAACCAGATTGACAAAGCACCCGGATTTTCTGAAGAAATCATCCTCAAGACTGAAAAACTGACAGGAATTTAATATTCTGATTTCAGCAGATCGCATTAAAACGAAGTCAAGGAAATGTGGACTCATTGTAATGGTTTGTAAAGTGCTGGTCATCAGTGAAAGCGTCAGCTTCATCTTCGCTAAAGCCAAAACAATCTTATGCATTTCTTTCGAATGCGAATAGAGAAAACTTCGAATGTTCGGAAGTGTAATATCTCATTGTGTGAGCCACCTAAACCACAAACGGCTTCTGAAAGAATTTCTCTGATTCTTGGTCATGACAGTGTAGAGCTTATTTTAGTTACAAAATATGTTTTGAATGATGATTTGTGTTTGTTTCCGAGCCGAGGTGTCCTTCCGACTGATCTGATTGATCTTACCGTGAACCGTTCGTTACAAGCGTGAAACAAGGTGAACTCGGATAAAACGGAGTTAAATGATTCCTCATAAGACAATAAGCCAACTACCCGACGCATTCACAATACAATTATGAACTCGTTTCTTCTGGCACACAGTGCATGAGTCTTGATATAAATGAACAGACTCATGGCATGTTCGAATTTCCTGACACAAAATATCACTTGATAACTTGAGTCCGCTCGACGTATCGATCAACAACATTGCACCTGTAGCTTTTTTCACACACCGTTTGCCTTGCTATGCATGATTCCATTGGCGTTGTGAACAGCAGGCTGATTTTTCTCACGGTTTCTCCCGAATTTGACCACGAATTTGTTTACTCGAAGGTTTTCTGCCTACATTTTGTGAATTCTTTACTGAAATTCTTCCTTATATGAGCGATTGTTTATAGGCAACAGAAAATATTTTGCAAACGTTATAAAATTTGCAAACTATTTTGTTTTCAAGCTCTTCAAAGCTTTAAAACTCTGGGCGGTGTCTAAATTCTAACCAGGAACAGCATCTCCTTGTGCACTCAATCAGTTGATTCACACTGTTAAACCGATAACCTAGCAATCTAACATTTGGATTCAATTACGCCAACCTAGGGTGTCACATAGAATCTACTAAATGATCTAGGGAATTGTCTGACAATGCAAAAAGTATGAAGCACTTTACACCGGAGTCATTCAATGTAAACTTCGGAAAAATTTCGAAATTTCTGTTCCTCGAAGTGCTTTCTTAAAAAGCAACGTTCGCGAGTGACAAGATGTATATCTAGTGGTTTTTCGGATTTAGCCGATGCTCAACGCTTTCATAATTGGGTGCCCTCCAGATTAAAACATTTGTCACACTATTTCTCATTAATTAAAATCAGTATTATGAAAAGGGTGATTTATCAAGAACCTTTCTTTAAAATGTATGAATTGTAACTTATTTTTCTAGAACCTTATCGTGAAAATATATTTAATGTGGCAATTCAGGCAGGTTGTAGAACCTATGGGTTGCATTATATATTTGTTGTTTCGTGAACCGGCTACGGCAATTTAAATGGAGGTCGTAATATTGGGAAAGACGGAGTTGCAAAAAAGCAAGAATTTGGTTGTATTCGAACCAGCGACATGGCAAACTAACTGAGTTCAAATGTGAAATTTCTGAACTCCAGATGTGGATTCATAGCCCGGCTGACAGAGCATTCGCCGGGGCACATTGTTTCTGTCGCTGGTTCGAATCCACTCGAAGTCCAGAATCTTGGAAATTGAGTCTCTTCTAAATCAGTATTACAATATCAACGATCATCGGCGCGGTTGGTGAATTCCGACGTGAACTGACCGAGGAGTGCTGTCGGGACAGTCAATCGCATGAATCAATTGGTGGATTCCATAGAACGCAGCTGGTTGGGTGGGTAACTAGGTCCAAATGTGAATTTCCTGAGCTCTTGATGTGGATTCGTAGCTCAGCTGATAGAGCACTTGCCAACTCTGGGTATGTTGTTTCTGTCGCTGGTCGGAATCCGGCCGAAGTCCAGAGTTTTCGCAGTTGGGTCTCTACTACGAAGTTTACCAAACTACTTATCAGCTGGTGTACAGTAAAGTTCGTTTAAATTTCTGCACTTGTGCAGCCTAAGACGAGTGAAACTATGCAGATTTTTAGACCACGAGCATGGTCCTTCTGATGCAATGAACAAGTTAATGTTTTCTTCAGAAATATCGTGCTTGCATGCTTACTATTTTCTCATTGTTATATGCACAGCTGTGATTGTGTAACATTGAACACCGACTGGCACACGTGACAACGACACACGTGAAATTACGATTTTCATTTTGTTTAGAGGTTTTGAGTAAATGTATACACAACTTTCTTGCATAGTGTTGATTAATTCGTTTCGAACAAAGTACTTTACCCGAGACTTGACAAATATTTCGGAACTATACATTTTCTGACTCCGATGGTCAGATTAATGTAAAACCACGGTGGTAATCGATTTCTTTCGGGCTTCCTTATGTAACTCAAGAGGTACTAAATTTAAAATTAATAGATGCACAAAATGAGGTCACGCTAGAGGCATCTGACTTCCCTAAAACTGTTCGGGTTAATCCACTTTGCCTTGACGCATGAAGTACGTTTTCTAAATATGACGGCTATGGCTACATTCCCCATAAATTTTAACTGGATAGGTAGACTGTGGTCAACTCACTAATTTATACTGAATCTAAACTCTCTGGTGTAATAACATTCGAACCTATAGTAACTACGCTGTTAATGACAAACAAAGAGATAGTATCCAAAATATAAACTATTAGAAAAGTATTAACTTATGTGAAAGTGGCCATGATATTGCTGACAGCCACTTCAAACGACATTTTTGATTTCATGAGACGATATTGTAGTATTCGAAATTAGGGACTATCAATAGCCCCAGAAAGTGTATTTGAACTAAAGCCTCCTACGAAAACAATAAGGAGAAGATCCTGTACTGGTCGTTACAGTCAGTTCTTATTCACGAGACAGGAAGCCGCATTTATAGGTGTACAACAGTATTAAAGAAATATCAGTCTGTCATTGGCTGATCGTAATGACACGTACAAAAACGTGACGAACAAACTTGTTTCCTATGCGTCACCTTAGGAATAAATGTAACGCAATAACTATGAAACTAGTTATCAAGTCAGAATTGTACGGAACTTAATAAGTTATGAATCTACTGTCACTTTAGGATTGCAGATATGATACTGTGACGCCAGGTTAATCGTTCCAGCGACGACATGCGACGATAACTTCAGTACACTTGAACCATCGACTTCTGCACTCATCGATTAGTCTTGTATTTCGTAAAATGTGTTTTGTTAAATAAACAATCATACCTAGACAAGACGAAACATATACTGAAAGATGATCCCCTATTTCAAAGAATGGAGACTGGGAAAGACAACACACTTGCAAATGAGAGGCATATCTCTTAATTCTTGTGAAACTTGAAACAAAATGGATGGATTAAGGTTTCAGTATTCAAACGAGTACCACCAACAGCTCAGATACATCAAGACTCTATGGCTCACCTAAAATTCATGTGGAGAGATGGTGCTCCTACGCTCTATTTTCGACATGACGCATTGGTCAGCTGATTTTTGCAACCACTCCGGAACAGACTAGTTCCACATGACTTTAAGGGTAGGTTTCAGTTTGTTTAATCGATAGATCAGCTTGCTGGTACTGAAAAATTTGTATCTTTCGTACCTGTAGGTCACAGAGACCATTAGCTTTATGATTGATTGCATCCACTTGAAGGATATGAAATTTAGAATGCCGGATGAACAACCTAGAGACCTCCTTTTGGTTTACCCGCAGGATATCCAATGTAGGTTCGATGGGAAAATCTACCTCCAAAGTAATGGGGCCGTAATGGGCATGCCATCAAGCCTGGTGCCGACTGGCATTATCATGGGGATGATTGAACAAATGAAGCTGGTAGGATTGATTGAACAATGCGAACTGTACAGATGGTAGGCATCGATTGTTCCGGAACTCGGTAACGATGCCGAAATCTAGGGTCCAGACAAAAGGACTTACAAAACGGGCAGGACTTTAACCGAGTCGGGTTACCTTACGGGTGCAATACATCCCCGAAACTAGAGCCAAATCAGTTGGCTGTGGCTGGAGGCTGGGTGTACGTGCATTTTCGGTCGAGTCGATCGGCCCCATCGTTTCAGTACTTTGGCCTCCACGGTCCACGGTCGATAACACTCGGTCGATAACACACATGCCATTGTAACTGGTCCAGTGCTTGAAAATCAATGCTGGACTGGGAACCAGCGTGCCGCGGCGAGTGCGAATGGAGAAAGTGGGAAGACGATATTTCCGCGACAGATTGTGCCAGCAAGACAGTTCTTCATCGAAGTATAGGTAATAGAAAAGCTGCATTCATGAACGGAACAGATTTGCAAATTACTTATAAAGGGCTAATAAATTTTCCTCGGAATCAGGGACACGTCATGCTGTGCTTTTAGATTCATATCGCCGTTTGTGTACTCTGACGGGATGTATCATAACCATGTTATGAAAACAATAGACGTCACCAGGCCCTTTTCACTTTTGAGGTCTCGTCACTGAACCGTCATTCTGCTTCCCATTACCATGCCTTTACTTGACCCCTTTATCTGTGATGAAGGCAGCTTTGTTGTTTTATCGAGATCGGCGTGGACAACACATTCACAAATGTTGCCCACATAAAGGTGCTTTTATCTCTGGGAGTCTGTTTCATTCTGAAGAACGACATATTCAGGATGCGAAAGTTGTTTCGGTTGAGTCGACACTGTACGGGTTTAGGTTAGGTGGTTACACACTGAAATAACATGCTGATACATGTGAGTACTAATCGAACTAGGTGTGGCGGGATTAAGGGCGTATCGCACTCTACAAGTATCGTGTTTGTTCTCAAACTGCTTTCTCTAGGACTGTACAGACTGTAAATGGAGATGCTTCTGATGGCGCTTAAGAAACGACCCTTTCATTTCACTGAAGGCACGTCGGACTTGTGAGCCCTGGGCTGCCTGATTTCATCTGTGTGTTTGTCTGTCTGATTCTGAACATGTTATGTTGGATCACACTGTCCTCAGTTTAGTTTGTCGGGCAGCAGCCGCTCATAACTTGGCCTCGGTCGGAAATGAACCTGTTCGTTAAATTTCGACCTTTGATGAAATCTCCGAGTGTATTTTAACAGTTTTACAAGAACTATGCTCGTGTTGCACTGAAGCAAATTATGTGAATGCAATGAACATGGTCACGTCCATTCATGGTTACAGCAGACACCTTGGCTCCGTGTCAGTCATTGCACTTATCTGTTCCTCCAGCTATTGGAGTCGTAGTGCGGTAAGAGAGCATGAAAGTTTTTAAAAACCATGACCCAGAATGACAAGTCACAGGGGAAGACGTATATTACCACTCTTGTTTTCGTGGTATTCTCATTGATTTGTAAACACGTCGGTAAGTTCTGTAGATCAACAAGTAAGGAACACTCAGGTTTCGAGCTGTGTTGTTTCTTTAATCATCGGCAATATAACAATGCAAATTGGTGATGATCACAGGGAATTCGATCCACACAGTAATATTCTCAGTAAGTTTTAATAAGTGTGTCTAAGTATATGCTTCCCAAGTGCTTTCAGATTGCACGTCAATCAAGAGACTTCTGCACCTGTGCTATCCAAAGTTGATTCGTACGACAGGATAAGTGAACAATTTTTATTCAAAAATCGAATTTTCGCATATGAGCTTCGTTTGAAAGTACACCGCAGACTATTTTTTTGTGTTGAATTCACGGTTGACTGCAGTTCACACTAAAGGATGACGTTATGGCACCGAAACCATGCACTGAAACAGTCATTTTGGAAAAACACTTTAGTTTCAGATTTGGCAGTGGAAAAACTCATTACATGCTTCCTATTGATTAAAAGCTGACAAACTAACAAAACTTTAACCTAGATTTCGTGTTATTGTATAATAGGCAGTTTCGTTGTGAGTAGTATGCCCCTTGCAAGCGACTTCAGGAACAAAAAGGGCAAGCCCTAACCCTAGGAAAAGCAGGACCAGAAGCGACAATCAAAGTAGTGTGTATACGTTATGGGAGAAATGCCGCCGGGAGGAATGACAACGTACGGCTACTGAATGTATGTGAATGCACATCAGCTGTGCAAATGAGTGTACGTGTTCGTGGTCTCATGTTTAACATTATTTGTACGGGAGTTCGTGCAATAAGCGAATTTACAGGCCAAGCGTCTTGCTGTCTCAACAGCGTCAGACAGTTAGACAACGAAGTGCCACATAAGAATTTGTTGACACAGTGAATGACATCAGGGCTCTGCTGATAAAACACAATAAGTTGATGCAAGCAATCACCAAATACCGGTAAATAACATGTGACCTAAAAATGCTGACTTCCGTTTTATCAAAACCATGTAACGTCAGAAGTCTTTCTGAAAATGAGTCTGTTCATACTGAAATGAACCCCTGTTTTAGAAATAGTAATTTAAACTAGGAGAATGTCATTGTTCTGATGATTATCCTAGGTAGTAGGATGATCATTTCAGCTTCAATTCAGCTTAACCGATGTTATGTACGTTGTTCAGATAAAACTGGGAGTTTGCAGTAATTTACGACTGTGATGTGGCATTCGTCCAATTATTAGCGCGCTGCTCTTGTCGAAAATTCACATAACGGTGCCCATTCAGATAAGACTCACAGAAAACAGATTGAGCAGGTCCCTTTTTCTTTCGGCATAGCCTTTCAATCTCTTAACAGTCAAGTTGTCCCAAACCGTATGAAGCGAACTTCTAAGGCGTCCATAATGGCATTGCATGTGATCGGTCTCCTACAGAATATTTTATCTTCAACTTCTACATCTTCGTTGGCTAACACTTTTATGTTTTTGCTCTAAGAATGCACTTATCTTTCGTGAACTGAACATGCAATTTGTAGGCAGAGCGCTTTAAATATACTGAAATTTGTTACAGCGCTAAAGACGTATGCCGATGGAATGTGCATTACTTACATGGAATAAGGCAACGCGTTATTGCTATCGGCATCATGAAAAATACATCCACGTAACCTTTGTTCATTACCGGTCATTTGGCTTGTCGTTGTTTTTCACCTGAGGTTGCGAATCCCCTAATTAACTCATCTGGTGTGATATATTTCCACTAGAGAAGATGAATCGTATTCTTGTAATTAATCAAGCGAACAGAATGATGGATATGCTGTATGGGATGGCCGCATAAATTGGTAACAGCGAGCTTCCTAGTTTTCATACAAAGCCCAACTGTTTCAAACGTAGCTGAAAGAAAATTTATCTCGCTGCATTCCAATGTTGCTTTGTTGATCGCCACGTAGACTGGTTGTAGCTTATTCAGCAATATTTTGCAGAAAGCCGAAATCACCGTGGAATTTTGTGGATGAGCCTGTGTGCATCCTTACAATTGATCCGCCTAATGCCTAATGAGAGGACGAAAGGCATAGTAGAACACCTGCTACTCAACGATAGCTATATAGCAAAATGCGCTGAGTAGTCCATTGGTCACCGGTCCAGAGATCGTTCGGAGTGATCGTTTTTTTATCTTCGATTGTTCAAATCTACAGCTTTCTAAGTGTCGTTAAACTGTTTCGTATAGCCAAGAACAATCTGGTCCAAGACTTAAAACAATGGTAGGTAGGTTCGAATTACATTCACATTCAGTAATAAGAGCAGTACAGAGATAGCAGACCATAAATAAAGCTCTGTCCTTCTACTTTAACAGCCTATGGACGTATGTAAGTTAACTTTACTTTGGTAAATGTTTGTGTTTGATTCTTGCTAGTCATATAAATCAAACGATATTTTGAAGATTGAATTCACATTGCAACATGTGCCAAAATATTTTCGTTTTCTGAACAGTACCGACCTCGTTTCACTGTTACTAACCATCCACCAATTTTGTCACTAATTCTCAAAACACCACGGGGAGGTCAGATTTTGACCAGCCAGCTGGATAGTCAACTGAATAGTCAAACACACCTAAATGTTAATTTCAGGTTGTTTATTGTTTCAGTGAAGCGCTAAATATTCACGGAATATATTCGGTTAACTGTTTCAGACAAACCTCTTTTAAGGCGGCATACTTTATTGACACCACTCATTTATTAACGTAACCTTCTGGTTGACCAAAGTGAGATTCATTTAGGCGTATTAAGCTATACATCTCTAAGGAGTATGGCTGGGGCCAGCCTCACGAGATATAAAGCGGTAAAATGCACACCATCCAACTTCCCCACTTTGGCGAATAAACAAACAGGCACGCTCATCAAATCCGAAACTCCTCATATGGTTGATCGATCTCAACCTATGAGCAAAAAGAAGCGCGGTAGCTAAGGAGAATAATTTATATAGTTTCTGCAACCCCGGTGACCAGGACCTCGTGTTCTTGTGGATGCATGTCGAGACTTTAACCTGCGGTTCTTCCACAGATAGTGGATTCCGATTCCTCAGCAGGCGTACGGCTGATCTGCCTAAATTAAGTTGAAACTACTCTTCATTGTTTTGCTGATTGTTACTGAGACCAAATGGTTGCAAAGGAAAGAATACAATTCGTCGCAATGATTTCCTTCTTACATACGTTATAACAATAAGCAATACTGTTTTCAATTGAGATGACTTCCTTGAAACTTAGAAGGAGAATAGCAAAACAATCTAAACTTTTACGCGAGTGATTGTGACGTGATTCGACTTTTACAATACTGTTTTGCAATGACTTGAATATGCACGGGTTTTCTATAATTCTGAGTGTGGTCTAAAAATATTGCTTTAAGTACGCAGCAGAAATTACCAACGCTATGGACAAACTGAGTTCAGCGAAGTTGGCTTCTGGCTGCAGACTTCCAACAATGAATGTGGCATGTCCATGAAGTTGATGACTTCTATTTTTGTAATCTACAAGAGAGAGATTCGTCTACATCATTGGTCACTCCCCTATAAATGTCACTCTACATAATTCCACCACGTAGCTGAAATCGGTGGGCGGAGCTGTTCGTCAGATTTGGCTGCACAACCGACAGACTAGAACGGCATGGTCAGAGTCCAACTCACCTCGATTCACACATGATGAACATGCAGGAGAAAGCTACGCTGGACTAAACAGAAACCGGTTACTTGCTTCCAACCTGTTGCATCTGTAGGGTCAAATAATGAGGTAGTTCACTAATCACGTTGTGTTCATTTTTAGGAAGTTCCTTACTGACGCAATAAGATCAAACGTGTGTCAATTCACTCGACGCAATTAACGCGTGCCGTCCATTAGTGTGCCAACTTATTCAGTAAAACGTTAGGCAGTCTTATTTTAGCATAAATGTACTTAACATTAGTCCAAAAAGTGACTGTCTGTGAAAATAAAACAAAAACGGAAATGATTCGTCGCAAAGCAACCGTGTCGATTTAATGGTCTATTCCATTGGATATCCATTAAACCACTGTACCCACGTGACGTTGCGCGCTCCACCAACTACCTCCATCAGATCGGTTCGGTGAAGCTTCATTCTGTTCTGTATGAGTGGAACGAATTCAGACATACGTAGTTAGTGCAAACTTGTGTTTTATCGGAAAAACGAATCACGTGCCCTGCAACCAGACACCTGCAGCTGGACGTTTAGATTAACATTGTCGGTAACTCTTACTGTAGCAAGAAGTCGTTCAATAAAAGCACAATCACTGTTGTCCAACTCGCTGGTTGCCACTCAATGTCCACGCACTCGTTCGTGAACCGAAATTCCGATCCAAAAACCGCTGTTTTCCAATCACACGTCGTGTGCACTTCTGTCTGGTTTGTGTTTGTAGCCGATGTCTTCTGTGGAGGGTTTTTACCTCCCGGTCCGCGTTCGTTCGTCCGATTTCGTTGCGCAGTGGCTCGTCCGGCCGCCCGCAAACTAACCTTTCGCTGCCCGCAGAGATGAACATCAAAATTTCAACGCAAATAACTTGGTTCGAACTGAATAATTGTAAAACCCAGTGTTACTACTTGGAGCGTGACCTGCCTCATAGAAGATGACGTTTGTGGTGCACTGGGTTATCTGTTAGAAACTGTGATCATCTTTTATCATTTTGGCTGTGAATCCAATTCTCTACAGGCCACAACTATCAACACCGATTACAAAGACTGCAACGTCTTTGAACACAAGCTTGTCATGTTTCAGAAATGATTTGGCCGTAAGAATAGTTCCTTGTTTCTCAACTTATAAATTATTAGTGTAGCTGCGGTGATGTGTCCTCTGTATTTGCCGCAGTTGGTGAGAGAGCATGACTACAGTGTATGAGGAAAACCCTTATGCTTAGTACCTTGATGGCAACTTACTTCTTCCGTTGAGTTTGGGAGGCAACGAGGGCGACAGCTTTTCGTAAGCAACATGCCAACTCTCAGCTGCATCGCTGTGATTTGCAAACGAAGTACGGTCTGGGTGGAGTTTCGTAACCAGTTGTGAAGCCCGAACAAACATTGGGGAGTGTCGTAAACAGACACTATCACTGGTGTTGTAAAGAGTCTCGGGTTATGCTTAGTTTGCTTCTTCTTCGGTCTCTACAATCGTGTGTTTCGCCGCCTTCGTAGGACAAAGCTATGGAACAACGAGAATAGGGAACATCTTGGAGCCTATGTTAGCATTTAATTTCTTGACGACAAGTGTTTCTGACATGGGATCTTCTATTCAGAGGTGTATCAGGTCGAAGATGGGATAACCTGAAGTCGTCGAAATTAATATTGAAGTAAAAATTGCGTTAGAGGTGTTTTTAGACGGTAACAGCCACTTATTAGTGTTTGTTCTCGTTGCCCATTGGCGAGATTTGTGTCACTTACTCTACAGCACTGATGAGCTAAGCTCTACACCAGATGAGTCTGCATGGTTTCGATTCTCTGCTGAAGCTTTAACAGCGTTTCCATCAACTCCTGTAACACTTATGACAAATCTATGGTCGCAGTTGTTGACAAGATTCTCTTACAGTTGAACAGGGTAGCTACTGCTGTGGATGTCGTTGTAGAAGGCACAGATACTATGATGGTCTCAGTTAATTCCATAACTCGGCATTCAGGATCGTACATCCACTTTTTTATCAATTCAATATTGTGTTTCTATGTGGTTCACATTCAACCCGCCTTCCAGCAAACCACCATACAGACGTTCCGTTGTGGTTGCTAATGTGTCTTATGAGAGATTCGATGACAGGATGGCATCCGCCCATGTCACAGGAAAAATGGCTACCAGACATCTATATGGCTCTCAAACGAGGATGACAACGATTCAGTCACGGTCATTCCGAACAAACCTGGTGTGTGCAGCCATCCTGTTGATCACTTACTTTTAGGAGAAAACTCACATTTATCAAAATAAGATCAGCTAGACTTGTAAACTCATGGTAGATGTTTGCTTAAAACGATGTATCAATTTTGTGCATTGATTTCTTATTACGGTGTCGCGAGTTATGTGAACGGAGGCTTTGAGTAGACGAAGTTTTAGAACAAACATTCACGTTGTGTTACGTGAGAACGTCGGAGCAAACTGTGGGGAATAAGTTTCATTCCAGCTGTTCAATCTCACTGTACGAAACTTAATTGCTGCCGACCAGAGGGCATTCAACAAACTCGAAAATTGGACAAAATCTTACGGAAACATTAGGGGACCAGGAAACAAAAAGCAAATGGACATCGGATGGGGTTTGCGAGTTGTACGAATGTTATTTCCACAATGTTTTCAACTGCGAAGGAAGTTGTTTACTAATCGGTGGCAAAACGAATAATGCCGCCAGCGATTTGTCTTTAAAGTGATTCACACAAGTACGTGTGAAGCAGTCGGCTTTGGACGCAAGTCCTTCTAGGGAATTAATCGTATTATTGGAGCAGAAAGGTTACAACCACAAAGGGTCACGCTCCAGGGTAGATGGCTGTCAGGCGTCTCAGGACCATCATGGAAAGTACTTTAACAGCCGGTAATTTCAGAAACATCTGTTCTTTGTCAGCATAGATATTTCTTTACCAACTGTGAAGTGGCGATGCTGCCACGTCCCTCTTCCTTTGCTTGTACCTACGTTGGACTGGCCGTAGGTGAGGGTTGTATTTGTCCTCAGGATGTGTCGCTATCGTCTTGATGGTCCTGATAGGCCGAGACGTTGTCATTCGGAGATTTAGTTGATGATCTGTCTATGAGTGGGGATAAGTCGAACTCAACTCAAGAATGTTATCTGAACAACTTGTTGAAATGGACCATTTTCTCAACATTCACAGAACTGATATATTATTGCCATAACCACTATGGCGTGCTCAGATTTTCTGTTTAGCGGACCCATCCCACGACGGATTGGCCACCTGTTGCATTCCAGAACTGTAGTCGTTAGAGGTTTTAAAGTAGTGTTAGAGAAGGTTGCATTTGGTAGCACCATGGGAGGAAAGCCAATCAAGACTGCCTAAGCAAGAGATTAGGAGAGGTTCAATGACCTCCAAAACATAAAATTTCAAGGTACCTTCCATTCATACTGAGCTTGATTGAATTACAGCTTGCAACCAATGATACTGTGTGTAGTACATCGTATGTTACCGATGGTCGATTGCATGGATTAACCTGCTGTCGAAATGTATCCAATGGGCAAAACAGTAGACATTGGACAACTGTCCTCTACACCGGCCTATTCTAATTACTTGAAGCAAGATACGATAGAAGAATCTGTTTTTAGATCAGACCCGACTGTGAAAAGTTAGGGCCTTGGCTAGATTCGAACACGCTACAGGATTCCAGGATTCCATATGAGACAGTAGAACGGATGGGTAAGTGACTCCACGTGTGAAATTTTCGAGCACCTGGCGTGGTTTCGCAGCTCAGCTGGTAAGGCGCTTGCCGCGTTAAGGCATGGTGTTTCTGTCGCTGATTCGAACCCAGCTAAAACCTTGACTTTTACAGTTGAGTCTCATCTAAAATAGCAAATCTGCCAAACAAATTATTATAAAAATCTGTCTACTGAAGTCCCGCGTGAACAAAAGAGTATATGCATTTAGAAGGTATCTGCCTGACGCAATATAAATGAAACCTATTCAAAAGGCTTTTCTGTAGAATACAGAGGCTGTGCTTGGACGACAATCTACCTCTGGAGTTGAGTAGACTGACGGAAACTCTGCAGCCAACGGGAACCCCTTGCAGCTTAATAGGAAGTACTTCAGTAGTATTGTCCTCAGTAACACTGATAACAAATGTAGCGATGAAGACGGTGTTCTCAGAACTCTCGTTTCCCAATGACAGCCGATCAACTGTGACAGCCAAACCTATAACAACCGCGATATCCAGAACTTACAGGGTTAGAAGTTTAGGTACAGTACGGCAAATCCGTATCCTGCATTTTTCGTCGGCTACGAAGAGAGAATCTAGGTTTGTCGTATTCCACGGTGTGCGCAAATATTTGTGTATCTGGAATATGTACCAGAAGGGAAAACCATTTAGAAAACTAACTGATTGTATCAAAAGTCATGTTTCCAATTGATTGAAATCATGGCTTGAAAAGCCAGGCGCCTACATAAAGACCATTATCTGAACAGGCCTCATTCAGTGTGTTGGGTTTTTTCTATAAAAATTCTTATTCCCTTCCGTGTGTTCAAAGCAACTTACTTTGACACTGTGGCTAACTAGGTACTCATCATCTTACTGCTACATAGTCAATGCCGGAATGAGTGCAGACGACTGGAACCACCGGCGCTACTTAATCCTGTCAACGTAAGTTGTCAGAGTAAGGCAGGGGTTCACGGATGATTTTTCAAAATACAGCTTACAATTGGAGTTGAAAACGAAATATGTATGTTTTATTTGGCAGCCAGTCAGTTCCAATGTGGCAAATAAACTGATGATCAAAAAGTCAAAAACTGCCTTTTTTGTAAGATCTGGTTTGAGTTTGGCAAAAGTTTGTACTTGTCAGTTTAGGTATTAAACTTCCAGTTTAATAGCATTTGTTGAATGATTTGAACTTTCTAAGATAATTTGAAACACTGGTTCCCACTGATAAACTTGAAAAAGGCCAATAATAGCGTGTAAGATGTCTTGCTTATTGACATTTCGTTCGCATCTCATCGGTTACTTTTGCGAAATTGACATACAAATTATATAGTGAGGGGGCAAGCAGCTAGGCAAAATCGATCTAGTCATGAGACAGTCAATCAGGTGACTAAAGCGGAAGCAGTAAGATGCAACTGAAACGTACTGATTATCAAGATCATGAATAAAATTGCTGTTGGTCAAATGGCTAATAGGAGTCCAAAGAGAGAGAGATGGTTCGAAACAAAACAAAAATCCACACAGATCAAGTGGAATTGGTGAGATAGGGTTAGAAAATCTATACGGATCAAACAGAATTAAACAATAGTTAGATGGTGTGAAGAAGAATACACGGGTCTAAAAGGTTTGGGTTTAGAAAAAAGAAAAATACGAGGGTAAAATGGAATCAAAGAGTACTAGTTGCATTTTTACCAGCATAGCGCAAGACTAGTCACCAAATGTTTCTGGGCGCATAAGGTGGGATTCAGCCGATGTATTGAGACAGCTGCCGCAATATTGAGAGCCTGTTTAAGTTTTGGTCTGAAGAACACTCTAAAGGCAGTCTTTGGGTCCACTGAATGTCCGGTCTGTAAAAGGTGCTTTGTAATGGCACTGACGGCACAACCGACTCCCGAATTCAAAAGCCATTTCGGTATGTGTTCGCTGATGCGTGTGCCAAGGTGCCTCCTAGTCCTGCCGACGTATCTGCTTCCAGTTGCATCTTACTGCTTCCGCTTTAGTCACCTGATTGTCTGTCTCATGACTAGATCGATTTTGCCCAGCTGCTTGCCCCCTCACTATATAATTTGTATGTCAATTTCGCAAAAGTAACCGATGAGATGCGAACGAAATGTCAATGAGCAAGACATCTTACACGCTATTATTGGCCCTTTTCAAGTTTCTAAGATAACTGAAAAGACATCAAACACTCTGAGATTATACACAGGGTCATATAATCCCACCAAACTATGACAGATTCGCCAGTATAAACTTCTACTAGTTTATTGATCCAGGTTATTACTCAGAAAATAATTTGAGCCTTTCTTTGTACCAAAAGTAAGGATAAAAATCATGCTTATATTTTCCATGGAGTGCATTTATTCAGTTTGAAATTATGAGCTGGTTTTTACATCACTTCGTCAAAGAGTCTGACTGTATTAAAATAAAACAATTACCAAAAGAAATGGATATTTATTTTTCATGCCACCATCAGATAAAAATAGATTTGTTGAATTGATTAACAACTCTAACGTATCGATGTCAAATTTTAGTCAGTCCAACGAGTGTGTAGACAGGTTGCATTATCACGGAGAGCCCAATATTCCACAGACATTTTTATGACAAGGGCTATTTTCGCGTGATGCAGACAGCCGGATGGTTAAATCTGTGGTACAATTATTTAATGTAGAAGAGTTTCTACTTTGAAAAATCCAAAGCGTGTTTAGGCGTCACAGTGGATCACAGGCTCTCCACCAGCTTGACCACGAAACAATGCGAAGATCTCGAAAATTCTAAGGCGCTCTTACTCACCCATGTAAATCATATGACTCATTAAACGATACTGAGGACTGACTGCCCCGAAGGGGCTCGGTAATCAGTTCACGGAGGAAGTCAGTAATGTTACTGATCAGCACAGATGACGTTGTTGGAATCCAGGGTTCACGGCAATCTAATTCGTGGATCAATTATTGTTTTGAGTGACAAAGACCGTGGATGGGCGCAAGTTGCACAGCCAACAGATTCCAGGGGCTCGTTCGAATCGAGCGTAAGAAAGGACATTTCTTCGTCACATTTCTTTGTTCTTAAAGAAACTGTCAGAATGCTTATCGGTAAGATTTCTTTTTGAGTATGCTTTCAACTTGCGTTTTCCTGTTGCAAAATTAACGACTGGACTTTCGTCAGCCTATTCGGTTGAATTGTTTACTCAACCGTAGTGAATATCGCTCAGCTTAAATCAAGAAACCCAAAACATGTGCATTTCAGACTAGCCAAGATTCGTGCTTCAAAATCAGTTCGATGGAGTCCGAAGACTGACACCAAAATATAAACATATGTCTTTCCTTATACTGAAAAGCTCTTTCTTTCACAAAATCGTTCATTTTTAGCTTTACAAAATCATTCAACACATTTTTACAAATATCTTCTTTACACTTCCAAATTCTAACAGTCAAACGTATCCAAAAACGATTTGCTCATATCACTTCAGTTTGCTAGTTCGTTTACTGCTTTAGGTTCCATCAGTTAGAGGGACCATACATAAGTAATTGCACTGTGAGTTAGAACATTGTTGATTATAATGGCTGACGCACTGAGCTTAGAGATTTCGATACCGAAAACAAGAAAGCGTGCAAATTTAAAATAGCAATGGCGAAATTAAAACCGTGGTTTCTAAAATGAATGGCTTGCAATTTAGAATGAATTTATTATTTTGTATAGGAAGCCGCCTACATCTAGTTTAGTCAAAGTTTCATTCATTGCAATTACTAACTGAGTGAATCAATTTCTAAACATTCGTTAAATTATGTGGTCCCTTTTGGAACTCTGTGGCACGGACTTTCGAAAAGCAGTGGTACATAACATCAGACACCCAACGTTTAATGTTTAACCGACATGTGTATCCACAAAAAATGAGATATCTTACAAATCATATACGGTACTGCTTGATGACATTAATTTGTCTGGCATTACAACCACACCCTTTCTTAGTTCGAGTTGACGGTGAGGAGTATAGATATGTTTGCTATCAATCCACGATAGGTTCCACTTTAAATAAAATCGTTTAGTTACTACAGTTGGGAAAAAGAAGCTGATATTTCTGAATTCACGCCCACAAAATGTAGGATGTGGAGCTTATCATGTGAACACTCGAGTAACTGACCAGGAACCCGCCTAAGAACACCACTCACAGTTGAGTGCGGATTTTCCACATATACGGACTCTCCAGCCAGTCACTGTTGGAAATAAAAACTAGACTAGGTAGTCCCCTTAGTTAACGCTTTTCAGCAATATATATCAGTAACGCGATCCACATAACCCTGGTCAACTAATTTCAATCACTGTATCACTAACCTCACAGTAGGCACGGCCAGACTCAGTTATAATCTTTTCTGAGCAGTGCTCAATTTGTTCCTTTTACAGTAGACAATAATTAGTCTGAAATCTGATTGGTATTTTGGAACTCTGTCTAATAGAAAGCAGTTAATTGACCTACCATGATACACCAATGCCCGTTCATTGTGTCCGCCTGCTACCTGAAATTCCCCAACATGTTGGCCTGCCGATTCAACGTACTTTTAGATAAGAAAAAAGAGAAATTAAGAGACACAAATATGTTGTTTCGAATATCTAAAGCGATAGTACGTATTTTTAAGATGAGCGTCACTTTCATCTTGATAGAACTGGTTTACCATCAGCGTTAACAAGATGTTCACTAAAGAAATTTCAGCAGAGAATGCTGTTTTCCAAATAAAGTTTTCCATCTCCAAGAGCTTTGCATAATCACGGTTTTTATTAACAGTTGTGTTAACAGGCATGTCCACCTGTTAGTTTAGTTGTGTTTTAAGTGAAACTCAATAGATCTATATGATAGGAAAGGGCAACCAGTGGCAGATATTTTTCGGCTGCTCTGTTGACAATCATCGTGTCTTACAACACACTTCAAACGTTTGACTAACGGATCAGAACGGAATGTGTCCTCACGAAGCATATACGACCGCACACATAGAGAGCCAACTTTCTTTTTACTGTTGTACTCAAACGAAGTTGAGTGATGCTTAGCAATTGCTAGAGATAATGATTCGGAAAGGACTTAAAGTGTGGTACCCTAGACGTCAGTACAGAACGTTGTGTTAATTAGACAGGTAGTCTGATCAGCACAACTGAGAACAAGATGGCTGGCATTTACCGACTGTTCTGACATATAAACTTGAAAGAGTCAACGAGATTTTTGTCCACACACAAGAAAAGTGGGTGTAATATGAATAAGCTATTAGGTAATTATTTGATTTCATTATCATTTAAACCAACTATTGTTTAGAGTGGTGTAGCCGCTTTGATCCAGTCAGACGACAGCTAGTCCGTTCCTGCGTCCATAAATCTGGTGAATCGAAAACTGAATTAACTAAGCTAGTCAGCAAGCAGTAGATTGCACACGTGTTTCTTGCTCCTGGTCGATGATTACGATTGTGGATTTGAACACCATTGTTTCCAGTAATGAATTTATAGACAGAAGCGAAAATCGGCAGATTGTACAGTGTAGTGCTTGGTGAACTTCGTTGAATGTCTTCAGGTATATGCTGAAGTTATGTCGTTTATGTAACCCTATCAAACAAGGTTAGTAAACAGAAATCCACAATTTCATACTCAAACTGTTCATTCGTTATGGCAGTTTCAAACTGACGACTATGTATTTGTTTTGCTGGAGTGGTTACCTCTTGCGAACAGGAACAGCCTAGAACAACTGAAGCAGTTGCCGAATGCTGTTTTTATCAGTTGCCTTGAAAGCAGGAGTAATGATGATCCTACGTGCAGTGGTCAACAAGTGAGGTGCGATCGAGAACGCTTGGTGCTTAAGTTGTATTGGCTGTTAAACATCATTGACTGGGACGTGTTCCATTTATTTTCATTTCAAGCTGGAAACTCCCTGGCTATTTTGTTTCGTGCCAATGCTTTCTCATTCTGCTCTAACAGCTGAACTAGTACCTACAAAGAAATTGATGAATACGGTTAAATGCAGTGCATGGAGGTAATAGTTATTTCACCAGACGGACTGATATTCCTTTAGGTGAAGAAGGTTTCGTGACGGAGCCCACAGAGAACGTCCAACCGACTGTTGAGGGAAATCATCGAATGGGTTGTTTTACAAGATCAGCAGCATTTTAGCCAGCTGTGAAATAGCGTCCTGTTTAGGTGTAGTTATGTTCCCTGTTGCAGTATGGTCAAATCTGTTAGGACACTTCGCGAGTGCATGGAAAAACCATTCGGTTGCAACACATATACTGCAGTTCACCATGTAAGGTGTTTGGAGCGATAATTTTTCTGGCACGATAGAGTAAGTTACTAGCCAAGGCACTTTTGTATTTTACTGAGGAGGAGCTGTTGAAGTTCGAATACTGACATTTTGTATGGTCTTTCTATAAACAGATCTTTCAAATGTAATGTCTGAATGTTCTGTAATCGTGACGATCGATGTAGGTTTGTCCGGTTAACATCGAAGAGAGAGAGAGTACGTTAGTGTTGCCTGGATCTATCTGTTTCTGAGACGGAAGAGGAACAGAAACAAGACTCACTGCCTTAGATATGTCCACTCGATAGCTGCTCTTGGCAAAGCGTGATAAAATTGCACTAGTAATCGACGTTGTGACTCCAGTTCTGGCGATGCTTCCCATTCTATTACGTCACTAACTGCGTCACACCCGATTGACAACAACCCTCGGACGGATAGGTACAATACAATTTGAGTGATTTACATAGTTCATGTAAATCAATCCAAAGACAGTCAGACGACAGATTTTCGCACAGGCTCAATCGGTGGTCACTGGATCATATTGTCCAGTGAATTTTAAACAAACCAGCTTGTTCAGACATTTCAACATCTCTGGTCAAAGGTGATTCACAGTTAACTGACATCAACACAGACCACTCACCTCGGTCAGACTGTTGGTGAACCTATTCATTAAATGAGTACTGTGGTCTTGATGCTGACCAGCTAGAAATCCCCCGTTCATTTTTACTTCTCACTATAATTTTATTGAACCGGAAATGAATTATCCACAATATACTTTCACCTTTATGCCGAGAACACGAGTTTTGTTGTAGTACGAAGCAACCTGTCTGCGTGCGCTGGCGAAAGTGATCTCATCACCAACATTGTCAATCTTCCTTGTACTTTTAGCTTAAATTCTCTGTTCTTGACAAAGTACGACCTACAAATTTTGAGGTTTTGCCCATGTTTTGAGCACAATAACGAAGTGAACGTTATCTATAGTCTTTCACAAAGAGATACTGCAGCAACTTAGTAACCAATCCAAGTATATATTTAGATTTCTTGATTCTTGAGGTGTAGTTTAGAAACGGATCGAGATAGCTTAAATCAACCAATCGCATTTCTGGCTCACGGGGAACCATACTCAGTTTTTACCTCAGTTTTTATACATTTATCTACGTAAGTGGAGAAGGTTATTGACGCAAAAACTACTTTTAATCGGAAGTTAATAACGCTAATAAAAATACACAAATATACATATATAACACGTAAATATCAGTGAGCTAAATATGAGAGAATAACAAAGCCAGATAACAAATACTCTAGACTTATTAGCTTCCCGACAGTAAAATGAAAAGCATTTGGAGTGTTGCGGACCACTGACTGAACTAGTGGAAATTTGCTGAATAAATTGGGAGAATGGGTTGAAGTGACAGTAGTCCTGGACTTGTAATTATTTCGTTAAATGAGGCTGCAGGAGTCTTGGAATTGAAAATCTTCACCGTTAAGTCGCATGTTGTCTAGCTTGTGGAGCAGCTTCAGGCACGATGTGTTGTTCGGCGTGTTGTGCAGCACTGAATAGTGCTTTCTTTTGTTGCGTCGCGTAGAAGTGCGTGACAGAACCTGAGTAATCGTTGTAGCAGTGTTCGTGATCATGTGCCATGCCGCTTGGTGAACAAGGTAGTGTGTTTTTAGCACCAACATTAACGTTGCTGACAGATTTGGAACCGCTCGTCTGTCCAGTGTCCCATTTCAGGCGTTTTGTTGGACCCTAAGTAAATACATTTAGCCGCTCCAATGGTTCACCTTATCTCTTGAAATGTGGCAAAGAATGTTATCAACGTCGGGATAAATCGCATGTAACGGACAACACGTTAGAGGGGTAAATGTCCTGAGGGTGTACACGTTCAACCAACTAATTAAGAAGTATATGCCGACAAGTTCGTTGGAGATGCGATGAGTGGTTTAATATGAAAGTTCGGTTTACGAGATGACATTCTGTCAATTTCAGAAAAGGTAATTCGAATCCTTACAAAGGCCAATTACCTTACATTTTGTTGGGCAGAAACGGAGATCAAGGAGTTGTTAACGACGAAACGGCAAATAGTACTGAAATAAATCTTTGTTCACCATTTAGAACCGAAACGTGCCAACGTTTGTAATGGTTTTTTTTTTGAAAAGTCGAAGAAATGGAGGTAATAACTAGTTTGAAGGTCTGTTGAAAACATTCAAAAAAATACTGTTTATTCAGAGCTGTTATAGGCAACAGCAATAAAGAAACCATCAAGTCACAGTTGCTCCAAACATCTTTCATCAAATAACAAATAGAAACACTACCATGTTTGAGGGATTTAAAAAAACCACACTTTTTCAAGGCCTAGAGTATGATGTAACCCTTTTGGTACAATGCCATCTGTGGACAAATCAATGCAAAACTCGGACTTATATCTAGCATCATTATGAAATCTGAAAACAAGAATTACTCAGCAATCGCTTAGCAGAAAACTTGCATCTTTTTCTCAGTGTCATAGGGTGACATCACATTAATATGAGACAGAAATTTCAGCAAATCTTATGACATCCAGGCCAACATAAATTTGATCGTGTTTTGAGAGTAATATGGAAAGTGAGGGTTTTGTTCCTTTTAGTCACTACGCATCCTTCATTCATAGAAGAAACCCATTAACCGTTTGTATTCCGCTCAAAGCTTGAGACAGCCACCATAGGCTCAGAGGAGTCTGTGCAACGATGGTAAAACTGGTTGACCGTAGTGACAACCAGAGAACTAGTGAACAAACGAATCCACCTTGTTTTACCTCACCGTGTACGCTGCAGACACGAAGTCGGTCACTGCTTAATTAGACTGTAGGCAACATAAGATTTCGGATGAACAGTAAACCTGAAAACATACCAGGTTTCAAGTTGCTCGACGGTTTTGTCCAACCGATCACTAGTGCAGGTTGAAAGATGGAGATTTTATTGTTTCCGTCACGTCGTTGGGTTATTTTTACATTCTACGTCGATTACGACCATGTAATTTTAGTAAGCATTTCTACGTTTTAACTTAACACTCATTTGTGAAAAATCATCATCATATATGCATTAGTCAAAACAAGTTGTGATCAGGCAGTTTAAGCTGGATCCCTGTGGGTTAGTCGAGGCTTTCTGAATTTTGATTGGTTTGTTCGCTTAAATGTTGACTGGCAAGTTCAGCTGACGTAAAGTTTTTCTTTATTTTTTTATCTTCATTTCGCGCCGTTTCAGTTTTGAATATCAACTCATCTTCGACAGGTGACGATAGTGAAAAACACCACTGAACATCAGTACAACTGGTTACCAAGCTTTATCCCCAGGGGTCCTTCTTCTTTGCATATTTACTAGTTTGTGCCTCTGTTCAGTTTGCTTCATTTTTCACACCCTGGGTTGAATGTTCTATTAATTACAAGTGTTTCTATTCAGTAGCATCACAAAAGATTGGCTTGTATACCTTATCGACCTGTATCTTGTGTAGTGACCTTGGTGGTGAAGTCCATTTAACGGAGTTAACTATAAGTGAATACCGCACGAGAGTGCGACTTGAGCGAACACCTACTGTGACCACTTCTATAGTTTTAACTAATCTGGTCATCAACATGCTATCGTAACAGACTTTGCTGAGATTGCACGTCATGTGAAAGTTCGGCATAATCTTAAAGCTGCTTAATCGGATTTGACGAGTAATATCATTACTTAGTAATAGTTTAATACATCACAATAAAAAATACCAGTAGCTATAGGGTAACAAACTTGTGTCTAACTGTATGCCTATAGAAAAACCCTAGGTAGGCAGTATTCTTAATCATAAAAATCCTTCCCGAATAAAATTTCGGCTTCCTGTCTGAAGTGAAAAATTGAATATTTGGTCTCAATTACACTTTACGAATTACTTCGCATTTGAAAGGTTCTATAATGTAGCTTGACAAGCATCTTGGACAACACCGCCCACATATAGTGTAGACAAGCCGAACGAGGTAAATAAAGGTGGTTTCGTCAAATAGTTTTTACCAGAGCTTTTGATGTTAACCCTATATAAACAAGTCGAGTCGCTTACAGGGGGCTCGGGCAATATCGGAGATGTTATCACATATCTCTTCTGTAAAACAGTAACTTTGACCACACCAGTTGTTATTCTCAATCCAAGACTTCCCCTCCAGCTGAACTGACATCAGTCACGTCAGCTTATTCGCTGACGACATAAAATCGGTCGACTTAATTTCAGTCAAACATAGGTGAATAGGTTAACAATTTAAGCATCGTGTGTCTTCCAGTTTGTTTGAATATAACCTTTTGTCAATTCAGTGCTGCAGACACTTGAGAGTCATCTGCTTCTTGTTTGTAATTGAAGTGGGTTCATCGTCTCCTTAACGAAGAATCCTTCAAAAATACTCATATCCTCGGTAGAATGCACCAGCTGAACAATATTTTAATTCAGCTTTCCGTAACTTATTGTAAATTTCATTTCAGATTGCAGATGCTCACCGCGGAATGATGCAAATGAGTCAGGTGAATGTGACCGTGATGGAATTATCAGACTTGACCACTACCACCGAGGGAGTTGAACATGATGAGTTGACAATTGAAAACGGAAGCTGGGTGTTGGCCATGTTTGTAATTCTCTCAATTGTTCTGCTTCTCATGATATTGCTGCTATCTTTGCCCAAGTCAATACAAGACTCCGTGTTTCGATGCGTTTCCCAGGAGAGTCCGGATCAGACTTTCAATTACATTGATGTTGGTTTGTACAAGACACGACATTCTATGTATAGGAAAGAGATATACTCTTTAGCTATGCAAGGAAACCGTTCAAAGATTAAAAAGGAGCAAGCGGACCCACTGTCAAGTGCTCCACTGATGGTTACCAAACGAGTCAAACAGCAACTTCAAGCCGATATCAATAACATAACTGTATCTGAGCCAAAGGCAACGGGTTTATGTCACTGTTCAACAGTCGTAAACGCACACTGGGAAGCGAATTCCGCAGAAACAAATTATTCTCAAAAGCCTGCTGTTATTATTACTCTTGTTGATGCCAAACAAAACGAGGTACATTGCATAAAAGGTCGAACAAAGTCTATGGGAGATCTCTCGTTACTCAGTTCTATCAGAATGTCGTCCTTGAGAAAGGTGAACTCGTTATCTAGGCTCCAAGAGCCGAACACAAACGAAGCACATGGAACTTATCGGATTTATTCGAAAGCGGATAATCGCAGTGTTAATTTCTGCCTATTGTCAAAGAAAAACGAGAAAAATCACGATCAGAAGTGACTCCTTCACCTCTCATTGCCTTTCATTTTATAACTTAACTACAATTTGTTGTGACCTTCTTCCAGTGTCAATATTGCGTCAGTTTAGTCAGTCGCTTTTTTTCGTACTTTTTAAATTGATTTTGTTATCAAAACCTAGCCTCTTATAGATTTTTTCCGTACAATTTTGCTGACGTCTGGAATTTTTTGGGCACAAACACAAGGAAAATGGCAACAATTTATGGAAAACAGACATATTAACGGGTTCACTTCTTTGACTGTTTGGGGCAGGAAACCCTGGCACAGGCTATTTTTTTCGTGATAACAGAATTACTTAAATCTTTTTTCGGAATGAACAGTTTCAAACGCAAGAACGCTATAAATGCAGAAAATATGAACCATCTAAATACATTGAACAAAATACTGTTGATTGACCGATCTGTAATCTATGGTTAAATCTTTCATAATAACTGTGACAAGCTCAATGCACTAGAGAACTAAATATAATTGCAAAGTAGGTGGGCGGCAAGCAAACGAAAATCAGAAAAAGTTTGAAGACAAACTTGTTTCAAGCTGAATAACAACTTCATTCACTTACTAGGCTAATAGAATGATAAACACATTCGAACGTAATATTTCAGACTATGTCACACCCAACAGTGAAAAGCATGGTGTTCAGAAATGCATGATTTCGTTATTTATGAGTAGGTTAAATGGTTTTATCATTATGCGAAGTTAAATGTTCTCCTGAAGTGATTTATTTAGTGGATTTATTTAGGTAGACACAAGAGTTAAACTATTCAGTCTGTTGCGATACGTTCACCGGATTGTGGAAATGTCACGTTTATTCAATGAACTGGTCGATTTCAATTCGGGGTGGACACTAGTTTGGATCAAGCAGCCCGAACGGAGCTGCTACGACGGTTTCAAATGTAATCGCTCGGACGGGCCGGAATGGTTTGAGTGTCATGCGACAGACCACTCGACATGCTTGATCACTGATCACTCGATGCACATTCTCCGGTGGATGAGAAAAGATAACGTTTTGACTGATCGCGTCATGCTCTGTTCTAAAGAACGTGAATAATGATACCAGGCTCATGTTTAGGGCTAAGTTGACAACAACGTTCCGCAGCGAAAAATCACGTGACAGGCTTAAAGCGTCTGCATAAGTTGTATATCCATTGTCTGTTGTTGGTATCAAACCCGGGACCATAGATGACATGAAGTGCACAAAGATATTAATTGTGATATAGTTGCTACTGAATCTCCTATTAAGTTCACTATGGAGTTTCGTCATTTTTGTAATGTAAGTGATCTCAGTAGTTTGTGCAAACAGCTCTCAAACAGGGTTACCGCTTCATTGCTATCTTTAGCCGTTAGGATTTAGTTTCTCGAAACTATAGATGACAGGTTACATGGTGGCTCTGAAATTCACCATGTCATCTACCAGCTTATGCAACGATGACATTAGCATAGCCAGCTATGCCTGATTTAGATGTGATAATTCAACGATATATTTATGGTCATGTATATCACACGGCGAATTTCGAGATGATCAAACAACATACACCTTTCTTTGTCACATGCACTGTGTAGTGCAGATATCCACTCTATCAGTTTTCAGGAAGTTAGAGGGTTTCGTTTAAAATAAATAGAACATCAATCAATGATTCAATGTCTTCGCGTTTCCGTAGTCACTTTGGCTAGCCCTTTGCGAAGAGAAGCACCAGAGTCGATTTTCTCTCTTGCTAAATGCCGTCAGTAGTGATTATCCTCGCCCAAACTCTCATGAGGCAACTATGTTGGCCACAGCGCGACTGACCACACAATGAGCAGTATTGAATTGTCACACGCAAGCGCTCGGCTACAGTTGCTTGTGAGTGATGCTCAGGTTGCGTAATCTTTTCGAGAGGACACACAGTGATTGCCGTGTTGACTCCAGTTGATGTAATCAAGGATATGACATCTCTAGAAGTTGGAATCCCGGAATTCATTAAACTTGTTCTACAACATTTTAATTGTTGATGAGCAGTATGGGACCCGATTTTATGTAAACTGAACATCACTAAAAGACGATCACGGCTATCGCATTTCCATTTTGATTTTCACTACTAATATTCATTTTGTTTTACTTTTGAGGCTTTTTAATTCCTTTCATCTTAATCATTCTGCCTCTCATGGAGAAGAGACAAACAACAGTTTATCTTTCCCTGACGTTTCACTCACTAGACGACAAGATGGCTCACTGCAACCCTCAGTGCACCGTAAGGCTACTTGAGGCGGTCAGTAATTTTCCCTCATCCGGCATTGTGTGTGCATAAACTGTGACTCACGCGGAGTTGAAGCTCAAAATACTTTGGTTACTCTATTTCGCTTTGTATACCGCGCCCTACAACCTAAGTACACATGAGATCAGAGATCAAACAGAACAACTTCTATGAGTTGTTCAAATTTCCATACTCAATACAAATCGCTTAAGAAGTAGAGTCTAAAATTTATTCGCCTACTTGGACATCGCGAGTAGTGTAGCAAAATCCAGTGGTCACCCGTTTCTAAACCTCTAACACATTTTAAGTGTTGGTTTTACGAATCAACTCCTATAAAATGTCGTGTATAAATACGCGCTTTCTGATTCCGCTAGAATCTTTGTGTAATTTATTGTCAGGCTTTCAGGTAACAGCTCGACGGTTTGTGTATACTAATGAATAATGTATGAATATAATTTCACTCTCAGTTTCATCTATATTGATCAAGTATGAATTTAAAATGCCCAAATATCGCAAAAGTATGTGACATCAGCAAACACGTTGCTTTACATGTGTTTTTTACATTTCAGCCTCTGAATCGGTGGCAACAAAAACTGGTGTAGGTGCGGGGCTATTGTAAGACTATTCTGAATAACAGTAGTGTATTACTGATGGATAGTCGAGGACTTGGGAAATTTTAAGTTGAACATCACACGGATAATTGCAGCTTTCGCATTCAGACAGACCGTCTGGCCAGGCACTTTTGAAAAGAAACACTAGACTCGGGTTTCCTTCTCATTAGAGTTCACCGGTAATGCATATCCTTGCCATGACCAGGACAAGAACTCCGATCACTCTTTTATAGACAATTGTATTGACCACCTCATCTTAGGTAAGACCGAAATATCACATCGGAACGTTCAACCACTTTTGCTTGTGAATAATGCTCTGATAGCTCGATCGTCTAGACACGGGATACAATTACCTAAAAGGTTTAATGACATCGAAGATTTTGAACTATCTCGGAAGTCCTAATCGCCAGGTTATCTACTAATGTTAACAGGACGGTTACCGTGTCTTCGCTCAAGACGATCGAGCAATCAGAGCAATGAAAACCAATTGTAGTTGAACGTTCAAGTGTGATAATTTGGTCGTGCCTAATTTGAGGTCAGTGACACAGTTTTCAACACGGTTGCCTCATGAAAACCCGGCTGGAGTACTAATCACGAATAAACAGGAAACACAGTTACTTAACAGGTTTAGTAAGATCAGAGATTTCGACCTGTTTAGGAAGCCCTGAGGCATCCTGGTAATATTTCATTTAAAATCTCCAAAGCTCATTGACGTAACTTGGTCCCATTCGTGTCAGAGAATACTGACCTTTCCTACGTTCTAAGCTTTCGGGTTTCGCGTTGTTCGGTGTTGGATTTGTCATTTTTACAACAGAACAGTTTCAGGCTACTCGTTTTTCGCTTAAAACTTCACGAATCTGTGCTGATGATTAGGTAATCTGAATTTTCCATTAAAGACAAACCAACATCACACAAATAATAATGCAAGTGCTTCGAATTATCATGAAAATTATAATTCGGTTATCAGTTTTTGCATATTGCTATGTTCGATACGACTATAGTTCTTTGACAGGGGTCTCCTACCTGTTGATTTACGCGGTAATTTCTCTTTCATTCAGTTCCATATCACTGCGAATCATTGAATTCCGAACCCCATGTTCTGTCGTATGCACACCAATTAACTCATGTGACGTGGCTCCGGCTGAATGTGTGTGACAACAATAGTTGTGCTCAAATTCATCATATCATAACTGACCATCTATCGTTATGGTGTTTGAGTACATTTGGTAGATGGAGAATGATTGCAGCTAAATAGCTAATATCATAAACTGCGTGATTGCGATGGAATAAACGGTATAGCAACAGTTTCGAGAACATAATAAATGCATTCACATTTGTCTTACATCCGGACAAGATAGAAGCTTTACAATGAAAACTTATAGCTGGTAGGCGTCATTCTGGGTAGAAAACCGAAATATGTGGTACATACATTAATTGTTTAGAGGAAAATTGGTTTGTGGCTTGAAAATGATTAAAGAGAAGAAGGAATATGTGAAATAAGTTTCGATAAAAACGCTTAAGGTGCATCCATAATAAGCTGCGTCAAAACACTAAAATTTTATTCATAATGTTGAATCTAATTGTCAGTTACATTTGCTCAGTCCTACCCTAGCCAGCTAGGGTGATAAACGGAGTACACTTGGGCTGATCTTTTTTTTCTCTAGAGAGAGAGTCTAGTAATAATCATTTAAACAGACATATCAGCTGGTAATTTGTCAGTAATCATGACAGATTACTTCGATGTATCAACGGGTGGCCTGTTTGTAGTACCTTTTAGTACATTTTCAATAGCCGACTGTGGTGAAAATCCACTCGATTAGCCGCTTTTCAAACCCTAAAACAATGGACGATCCATCAAGGAAAAAATCATGACGAGAACACATCAGGTTTGCACGAACAGCCTCAACGTCATGCATTCCGTTATTCAAACAGTTTTTGTTCCGTATTACACCAATCAACTTACAGATTTGTGACATCGTATGCGCCATTGAGATTAGCCAACAGCAGACCCTGATTACCCAGGTTTTCACCACATCAATAAATGTGAGTTCTTGTCTTGTGAATAACGGCTGCTTATTGCAACCAGTCCGGGCCGAAAAACTGTTGGGATCATTTTTCGCATTAGTTAAGATGACAAGAGTGACGGAAATGCTGATCGAAAGTACGTGGTAACAGAAAGAAGGACAGGAACTCTGGTACATTAGCAAACACCTAAACATGTGTCACCAAGACGCGGTCCAAAGGCCGGAAATTTCGAGAGATAGTTGGTTCATCCGATGAAAGCAAATTCGAAAACCAACGTGAGATCTGTTAAAAATTTCCAGTTTGTGGCAAGTCCAGCAAAATGTGATCAATAATCCTCTCGTGTGTACAGTGAAGATGGTCTCGATGCAAACGATAAGAGGGCGTGCTCATGATGTGATTCTGCGTTGGCATTGCTCTGAACTTTCGAAAATGAACAAAAAGAGACGTCCTATGTTTGCTGCTGAATGCAAGATTAGCATCGAAACCAAACGTCACTTAGACCGATAGAACTAAATTTCAAATGATAAACACTCTGACAGCTTGATTAATCTGAAGACTTTCTGATGAGGAGTTTACTCCATGCTCAACTCGTTCAGCCTGTGAATCAGCAGGTGTTGAGTTTACCGATTAGGACCACCTCCAAGAAGAATATTCTTTGTCCTTCTGTTCTTGGCAGAGATTGTAACCAACTATCTGTGTATGGACATGCAGCGTGAAGTCATGCTTTCTGTAGTAAAATCAAATTCAGATTTGAAAAAGGCCAATAATAGCGTGTAAGATGTCTTGCGCATTGACATTTCGTTCGCATCTCATCAGTTACTTTCGCGAAATTAACATACAAGCAGCTAGGCAAAATCGATCTAGTCATGAGACAGTCAATCAGGTAACCGATGAGATGCAAACGAATTGTCAATGCGCAAGACGTCTTACACGCTATTATTGGCCTTTTTCAAGTTTATCAGTGGGAACCATTGTTTCAAATTCAGATTTGCTGATAGAGCAAGTAGTCCTCCAACAGGATAACAATGTTCTTCGAGGATACGTTTTCAGACCACGCGGGAGTCATAGATTACAATCCTGTAGACCCAATAGACTTCTTCTGTTGCGTAGTGCCAGTAATCGCACGGCACTAGTTCAGAGGTAAACCAATGGAACAGACACTCCATCAGGACCTATCAATCGTAACTTAAGGAAGACTTCAGCATGTTAAGAATAACGTTTGACTAACAGGTAAAAGTAGTAGGTCGAACATATCCTCATTCCACCCCAATTACACCGCTAACCAAGGGTTCTGAAGACTCAGTTTAGTGTCCATAACATGTGCCTTAACAGTGTCTTTGAATTCAATTGGAGAAGACATTTTTTCGATAGACCTTGTTAGGTTGTTCCATAATGAGCCTACTCGTTAGCCGAATGAGGGTTTCTATTGACTTGAAATGTTTAGCTGGTAATGTGTCTCAGCTGGTTAACCCTACGGTGGTTGGTCACGGTTGAGGAAAACGTAGTTTTTAACATGTGATCAGGTTAGTGAAGGATCCTGTACGCCAAGTTTTTTGTCTGTTTTTACGGACACCTTCAACTTGTCGATAGGTTTGATACAAAATAAAGACTGCCTTAGATATAGTAAGTCCCCTTTATCAGTAATGTCTATTGAGTGGCAACCTAATTTCGACTTGAGCTCCATACAGATAAAATATTTTCCGCATACGACCACAACTTTTGCATCCAGATAGAATTTACATCTGGTCCCTTTTGCGCTAGGCTCCAGTTTTGTTCTTGTAATGGCTCGTGGTTGGTATATACCCTTGTCACAACCATTAAAAGTCTCTTACGTAGTAAGACTGAATATCATACCTAAAACTCTGGCACCGGTATCATTGAGGAAAGTGGATAATCTAGTCCATTTTAGAAAGAACACTGTGGATTTTTGTTTATTTACAGTGGTACTACGTTCAGAACACCGCAGTCAAATTTAAATTTTCAGATCCGTCACACCAGATATGTTCAGTGTTCTCAAATTTAACTGCAATACCCTTACATTCATGCGGTGTATCTCACGAGTTTAAGTTCAACAAGTTTACTCTGATAGAAAATAAAATTCGACAACCTTCAGTCATCAAGAGATCATTTTACGTTTTGTCAGATATGGAAAATATATCAGCATATTTTGATCGGTAATTACAATTCACTTCATACTTTCGGTGGAAATGTTTGTACTAGAAAGAACAAATCACCACTTTGGTTCATATCTCCAACTCAACGTTTCATCCAGCTGATAATCGGGTTTGTTTCGATTCAAAGCACTTTAAGTTTTCCTAGCTTGTCCATCTCAGTTGATACTTCAACTAGTGAAACTGAATACTGCACTTCAAACGCCTAACTGAGCATTCACACAGATGTTTGATGGAATTAACTAGAACAAACTAAACTTATATTTTCTGAATTTGCGGTTGTGCAATGAGACTACGGCGTTGTCTGCATGATCAGTCTAATTAGTACAGATTTTGGAAGAAACAGACGTCTACCTCGCTAAATGGCCAGGTTCCCTATTCACGGAACAAAGTCTAATGGGCTCACATGTTGTAACCTTCCATCTAATGGACAGTTTAGTTTTACTGAGACGCCACAAATTACGAAGCGTTGCTAATGTTCAGGGTAAATAATCTGATGCGCTAGTAACACTGTTAACTTACTTAGATTCATAGAAAAGCATACTTGTCTACTACTGTACAGAAGAGAGGTCAGCATATCTTGGACGTCTCAGCCGTTGCAGACCATATTAAGGTGACTGCATCTCATCTACATGAGTTCGCATCCATGAACCATTTGAGTAGCCTTTATTAGAAACCATTGGATTTTTTGGTGCGTCAGTTTATACTGATCTCACGTGAATTTCACTGTCGCGCTATACTGAATGTCAAAACTCGTAAGCTGAACAAGAACTGATCCACAATCAACGCGGTTGTCTTGATGACCTTGAGAAGGCCGGTCCTGTTATCTTTGAATGTTTCTGTTATAGGACATTTATGTGAAGGTAACTCTTCAATGAACATCCTCTGCGAAAATCACCACTCATGTGTTCAGCACTCCCATGCTAGTGGATTGCCCATCGTACAGTTTTGTCGGTCAGTATAGAAACGTTATTTGTCTGATAACGTAATGAAAATCACACAATTTCGATTGAGAAATAGCGAGTGGATGAATTACTGGTGTTTATCGACTATCGCCTCAAACGGCTACCATCGACAGTATAACATTTACAACGCTCGATAACAGCACTCCACTTTATTCAGTTAAGTCTAGCGGGAATTGGGACGGGGCACACAGGTACACAATGAGTCATGTTGAGCGGGGTGAGCGAACCGCATATACAAATGTGATCCTTGCAAGATGAGCTCAGTAAATTACTAGCTTGTTGTGTTGTTTCAAATCAGCCTAGCCATTGTGACTGCCGCAACGGATTTGAAAACACCAGTTTGCATTACAAGTTTCAGATGCTGTTGTACCACTGAGTCTCAGGTCGCACAATCGAAACCAACTTGGCATATCCTGCAGACTAGCAGTGAGCTGTTTCCGTTCCAAAATATTCACTTTTACCTATGCGCTGTCACTTGTTGCGACGAGTGCTTGAATAGTTAGAAATATGTGAACATAATGGTTGTCACTAAAGATACCAAGTATGAAAAAACTAATTTTTCACTGGTACTTTTGCAACTTACATACAATAGAAAATAAATAGAGCAGATGGTGAATATTTAAAAAATATCCGGTTGTCTCAGTGTCACAGACAAAACGGGTATATGTTGAACCACAGAAGACACGATAGAATGTACAATTGTTTTTGTTGTTTATCAACTTATCTAGAACAGTAGCAAAAACTCACAACTTGGAACAGCCAGTATGAAAAACTAGATAGCTCTGTTTGGTGTACAAAACAAAAGCAATCTGTTCCATTAAAATCTTACAGACTGAGTTGAATTTGAAATCTGACCTAATTACCGAAAGCCGTTCACTTCGTAATGACTTGTACACATTTATAGCAGACGCGACTTTAGCACCCACTCATTCTCCAGCGAAAATCCTTGTTTCGATACATCATTTTACCGGGGTACATGTTGGCTGAAGCAAACGGCTGGAAATCTCTACCATCCTAAATAAGAAAGATTATAACTGCCATATTGCGAAAAACGATGACTTGGGTACTGACCTCGTCTTTGCACTACAGTAAACATGTTCTCCAACCTATACTGCTACCTTATCGAAGTAGTCAGGCTTGTGTACTGTTTTGATTCGGCAGGCTATGCTTACTAGGACTCCCGTCCTTCCAAATGTAACCTTGTCAGACAGGCCAAAGGGTAGCAGTCAGACGGATTGTATGTCGCACTACTGACCACAAATGAGTGCTTAGGTAATGAGGCACGATCCTCTGAGCATACAGCAGAACTATTTCTTATAGCTGAAGCATTGCTGTTTTCCGTATCAGAAAAAAGGGGGTCAGAAAAGGTACCCTTCGACCGTGACCGGCGGCGCATTAACAAATACGGTCGAAAAACATTTATCTCTCAAAAGTTTGATGTAGCTTCGAGTACATCCACTGCCCGTAGCAGTGCTCAGAATCAGACATCAATGTCTTATTCACTGCGTCCTCGGACTAGGCAAGTCCCTCAATACCAAGTGAGTCAGAGTCTTGAGTCATTCGCTCCAGGTAGGTTCTCTATATCTTGTTGTTTCGCAGGTCAGACTTTTGTGTCGGAGACTCGGGCAATAACTCTCTCAAGTCTGGTGCCTGATGTTTGCTGTGTGTCGGAAACACGAGTCTACGATTTTAGAACGGTTATCCATTTGTGCTCACCTCTAGATAACTGTCGATCCAAGCGCTTCTCTCTCAGGGTTTCTGGTGACGCCGAAGCTGAATCTCGCGATCAGACTGGAGTGGGAATCTCACTGAGTTCCAGAGCAGAGCAATATTTGCTCGATTGGATCCCAGTGAGTAGTCGCTTGTGCGCTGTCAGACTCAATACATCCGTAAAAGTCTGTCGACGCAAATCAGAAAGACGTTGTATATTCATCATATCGGCTTACGCTCCAACGGACAGCTGTTCGGATGCTATCAAAGATGCGTTCTCTGACGCTCTCGTTGACCTTCTGAGACAAACTAAACACTCAGACATCATCATACTAGCGGGCGATTTTAATGCTCAACTTGATCGTCTTTCTCCGGATGAGAAGCGGCTGGAAGGTATGTTTGGTGTTTGGGCACATCGCATTGATAATGGCGAAAGACTGCTGCAATTTTGCGCATCCCACGGTCTGTATATTTCGAGCACTGCATTCCAACACAGAAAGAAGCACTGCGTTAATTGGAGACCTCTATGTGCCTCCCAACCCTGAACAAATTTGGGTCACATAACAACAGGTGGGGCCACTATGTTAAGGACTTTCTTAACTTTTGGAACAACCACCTCGACTCGGATCATACTGTCGGGCGTACCCGTTTTATTTTGTTATTTGCCCAGATGAGATACGTTCGTAAATGCAAGTTACTTAACTGGCTATTGAGTAATGAGGAGGTGAAAAAACGCTTACCAGAAGGCGTTAGTGAACAAGTTGCCCAGTTCGAGTAAGATGAGTGGTCCCAATGAACACTGGGAACAAATCGCTGCTGCTATGAAAACATGCTGTGAATAGACTTGTTCCGAGGATGCTGTTCAGTTGCGGCAGAACTGGAATTCTGTCACGTCGAAAAACCTCATAAATAAGCGTCACTTGCTGCCACCTGTTTCTGAATATGATGACGACCGTCGATAACCCAAACGCAAGCGGACTAAAATTTTCCGCAAAGACCGTGGGCAATACTTGGTCGAACAATCGAAAGAGATGAAAAAAGCCTTTTATCTTGGAATAGCAGAAAGCTTTTTTCCCTGATCTGTGGTTGTGCTGGCCGTCGAGTTGGTGTTAGTGAGATCATATTTGAAAAAGTTGGTTCACTTATTACCAGTCAATCGCGCCGATTTGACAGGTGGGCTGAACATTTTGAAGAGCAGTTCAGCTGGCCTCATGTGGACGACGTGACCCGATTGGTCAGTTATTGCATTCCAGACGATCCTCCGTCGGAAGCAGAAGTGGCCCTGAAGCTCAAGTTTTTGACGCGTGATAGGTTTCCTGGCCCAGACCTCCTCCATTTCAAGAATGGTGGCGAGAGGTTGATATAAAAACTAACGCGACTCCTCTAGACAATTTGGGAAACTGAAGAGGTGCGTCGCGATTGGTGCCTATAAACAGTCATCTCCGTTTTCTAAGTGGGGGCCGGA
>LUCH01000107.1:0-64105 GCA_013368495.1 Paragonimus heterotremus | reverse complement strand
CCTTTGCCAAACTGCGTCATCTCTGACGTCGAAAAGACGTTAGGTTGTCGCTGAAAGTAAAAGTATGTGATGCTTGTGTTTGTTATGTTTTGCTCTACGGTTCGGAAACGTGGCCTGTTCGCCAGGAAAATATCAATGAGCTTGCTGTGTTTGACTATCGTTGTCTCCGCCAACTGGCCTATACTAAGTAGGAAAGATCGTGTGAACAGTGTGGCTGTTCATCGGCGAGTATTCCGGATTGCTCGGGATGTGCGATCAACTGGTCAACTAATCACAATACTCAGTTTGCGACGGTTGGGTCACGTACTCCGTATGCCATCTGATCGTTTACCGCTGAGGCCACCAACAGTTGGGTAAAACCGCGTGGTGGTCAAGCAATAACGTGGTCATGAAATATGAAGACCTTGACTGCTCCATTGAGCAAAGTGGGTAGGTGTCGTCTGCCTAGATGGGATCCTTGTGATCACTCAACCCGCTGGTTAGAGACGCTATCCGAGATGGCGATGTATCGCAGTCAATGGCGTACCTGTATCCATACCATTTCTAGTTCTTCCACTTGATGTTCTTTTAATAATTTCCAACCTTCTTTGTAACGTTTTATTCTAAGATATTCCATGTCACTTTCGAGTTGAGCGGCGGTTCGAGCCACAGTACATTTTGGTCAGGCTCATGGCTGTTTTGATGATGATGATGAAACCTGTTAGCGAGTAGTAGCTTACTCTTCTACTGTTATTCACCTAGAAATATGGGCCACAGAAGGCGTTGCCTTTGTAAACAGACCAGGAGGCAACAACCTGTGCAAATTTGGAATCGAACTAAAAAATATATTACCAGCGCAAAAATATCATGCCTGGTGTACGTTTATCACGAGTGGCACGACGAAATATTCTACAGTCTTGGGGGTCTTGTCTCGTTATTGGCAAAGCAGGAAAATCCTGCTGACTCACGCTTAGCGGTGTGATGTCCAGGATATTTGACCAACATCTCGCATATCAGCCTGGCTTGGTGACGCCTTTAGATTTTGACACCAATAATTATGTGTTCCTTCATGTTCTGTTGTATAAATGTGTAGCTGATGGGGTTGTGCATTCACTGACATGAATGGAGAATAACCGTGTTAATCTGGCCACATCTCTTCTGCGGCTGAAACGACAGTTTTCAAAATACGACAAGCAGTGGGTGCTATTACTTCGCCGAAGTTTATTGTCGCGAATAACCTTTCTCTTCATTTTAGAGACTAACAGTTTGTCCGTCTCGTACATCAGTATGCTGCCTGACTACTTCTCTACAGTAGACACACACTGATGATCACAAATGTGGCCCGATCTATGCAGTATTACACGGAGTTGTCCCAGATCTACACCGCCGAATGCGCGCAGACTATTTTATTCACGACAACTGTTATATAACTAGGGTACACCACTTGATCTAAAGTAGTTGAGCTATGCATAAAATTGCGAAGATCATCGGTTCATTATGTTTGGTTTGACGTTAAATAACAAAGTGTGTTACGTGAAATCAATATTGACGACAGTCATACATTGTAAAATTTAGCCATCAGCTACGGGAGTAAGGTTATTTTTAAAAGCTAGGTGTATTTATCTTTTTACCGATGAGTGAATGAAAACGTTAGAGTTGACAAGTCAGTACAGTGAACGCGTGGCCACAATGTGATTGTCTCAGTATGAACGTTAGATTTAAAAACGCAGTATAATTTCTCAATGTTCTTGTTCTTTTCCGCAACCTGCGGAAATGGTCACCATTTATTGGTATGCTTGTTCAATGAGTCATTTTCAGAAGAAGATTCTGCCGGAAGTTGAATAATTAACTGATAGCCGAGATTTGCCAGACTTTACTAAGGTTGGTTCCATGTGTTCTATAAAACGTATTTTTATGTAGGATGTTGTAGGTGTTCATCAAAGGTTTGTTTACGTAATAATGACTCTGTCGCTTCCGGGAAACTCAAGAATGTTGTTATTCATAGAAGAGACCCAATTCCGAAAAATATAGATTTCTGCTGAGCTCAAACCGATAACAGAAACAAAATGTCCGAAGTGAGGGGAACACCCTGCCAGCCAAGCTACAACTTCAGATGTGCAACAAAAAAATGTCAAATTCGGACATAACTACCATCCAATTGTGCATCATGTATGAAACCTATCAAATGATCAACTGAAATGACTGTCACTGCGTGATTTCTCAACCAGCTCACAATGAGACCTAGCAACACTTCTGTGAGGCATTGGACGTGTAGTACTGATGAGTAATGTGGATGACTTCACAATGTAAAACACGCCCACTTGCGAACAACCTCCGATGAATATGAACCTGTCGCTAGATCATATCTAGCCGGAGCTCAAGTTTTTCGCAATTGAGTTCTACATTAATTGTAGATGATACTACTTATCAGTAATATAATCGTGTTCATGACTGCTGCTTATTGAGGTTATTCATTGCATATGGCTTGAGAATAAATTTATGTGAAAAGTAAGTCAAACATAGACGAATCTTAGTCAATTTCATTTTTACAAGCGTAAAGACAGAACATTAAAATGAAGATGAACGTTAAATTAATTCAGATTTGCTCATGACAAATGTTTCGTAATTAGACCATTAACTCTATAACTAGTTGTTAAACCCAGTTCACCTGTCGACCGAATTTTCCTCCGCCTAACAGTATCACACTATAAATCACATTAAAGGTGTACATAACGGTAACATAGGATCAAGATAATGTATAGGTAATTTGAAAAAATCGATGTACAGATTATTAAAACAACGTTCATGTGGTTTTGTTTTATCGTGGAACTGTTCTGTTTACAGTTTCGCTATTTTTCGCAATCTACTGTTTGCAAGTGAACAACAGCCAACGTTGATTGAATGTATATATACTTAAACAATTCTGTCCATTGTTTGTATGTAATGTGTGACGTTGACAAAATAATACATTATCGTACAAAAATGTAGACTCGGTTAACTAACACCGGTTAGCGTGATCGAATATGAAATGAAAAAGACGGGGTTCTTAGATAAAGCTAAGTGCGTCTTTTGCACCACCCAGACGGAATTAAGCAATTTGTTATCAGTAGCTCTGTGCAGTTCTGACCACCCATCAATCTAGTTAAATTTTTGGGTATTACCTGTTCAAACGGTCATCATTTTACGTGATTCAGTCATTCCATTTAGATCTATGTACTGACCATAAAAAGCCAGAAGTTGGCGACCAGCTGAATTCTACAACACGGAATGACGACTCACGTTCACGCTATTTGGAGTTAGACGTAACAGTGTGCGTGTGAAGATTTGAAGATAAACAGTTTGACGATGGCAAAAATTTGCACAACAGAGAATTATACCGATTCAGTCCATGAGTGATTAGGTATCTGGCATACTGAAGTTGTGAGTTTTCTTTTTCTGGATCATACTGTCAATTATCTTATCTGTGACCATATTTGCTTTTAATATTATCCACTCAGAGGGAATAAATAGTTCGGCACAAAAATGTTCTTACTTTTTATGTTGTCTCCTACTACTGAACAAGGAAAATACTTATGTTCGTTTAGCAAAGTCTGCTGATTACAGTACGAATTTTCTGTTTACCGGTGCACAACATAGACGTACATCCACTTGGAGTATTGACCAGTAATCCGGGTCAGTAAGAAAGTCGATAGAGCTATGCAAGAACGTTATCCAGTCAGATTCAATTAGGTGACATTCGAGTAAAGAAGAGATTGTGAAGTAGAAATACACCAGCCGTGCCACGTCTGAGTCGGTTAGCTGACTCGGACTAACCGTTCTGATAACTGATGAGCTCAATTACGCATGGTCTGTTGGGAATAGGCGTTACAAATCACTCTGTAGACTGCCTTTTCACAAAATGTTTATTTCAACAATACTAATAATGAACTTCGCGAGATGACTTTCTGGATGCATACACACTCGGTGTTATGATACAAAAGTTGAAAATCACGTTCTTTTGGTCCAATTCAGACGACCACTTATAGGTGAACAACAGAATAATATACTTACAATCAGTACTCAACTCCTGTTTTCTTTTTCATTAGAAAACAGCAAATCGATTAGGTTGGTCACCGTTCGCAAATGGCCCGATTAAGAGCGGTTAATAAATGTTTTAAAGAATCTTATATGAAGACCGTTCATAGATTGGGTCCAATTCAGGTCATCTTTCTGTCTGATTATTACAAATGAAAAATGGGTCGTAGAATGGAATTCCAAATTAGTAATGCGTTGCACGTCAGAAAGTAGCAATATTGCAAGAAACATATATATTTCCTCTGTTGTTTACTAAACAACAAAGTTACTAACCCATACGCTTATTAACTGAGTTGTTAAACATACAAATGTGAGTATAGTTGAAACAATGGAGACCATTCGCTAGGTACGAAGGTGACAATCCGTTCGACCAACCTGGTGTGGGGTCATCCCAATTTCACGGATGGAGAGAAATCAAGAAAAGAACAACGCGCAATCTAATAAGGAGCATTTAGGGGTTTATCACCTGATCGCAATAATGAACTGTGAATGCCGTGAGTGAATACGAAAAACAAACTCCAACGAATAACACCGAAGCCTAATTACATCTCAGCCAAAATATTCTCACTGCGCAGACGTGTCTGTGCATATACTTATCTAGCAAAGATGCACTTTCAAAGCACATATTTGAGTGAACACTCACCTCACGCATTTCCTGATTCGTATGTTTGGAATATTCTTCAGCTTTCGTTAGAAAGTTGCCCGGCAACAAATTCTGGGAGATAATCCCGCGCTCTTGCGCGAACTTAATCGTTAATCAATGTTCGGCAGAATAACATCGTCCATAAGGATAAGTACACTGCATGGTAAATTGAACAACTGATAATCACCGTTCACCCTAATCAATCACGGAAAATAGTCATTCAATAAAACAATGCAAAGAACCATTCATCTGTAGTAGACAGTCAAAACAAAAGAATATTTTTCAAATGTGCCTTTCATTCTAGTAAATTTCAAAATGACAGACCACGTTGTTTTCAGGTTTATATCCTGCGTAGGTTTATATTCATTTGTGGAGGACATAACATTTAGTAATTCATAGAAGGGGTGATGTAACAGTGGAAGTCAAATAGTATTGTTTTGAACAGCACGTTTTGCTTTAAATTTAACCTGTATTGCCTCTTTCTATTTCGAGACATTTTCTTCTCTCTGTGAAAGTTAAACAAAGATATAATACACTAATGAGTTGTTGTTGTTATTGCTGATGATGACAGTGATGGTAGCTGGGTAATAAGGATCAGGGAGAAGTTGCGAAAAATTGTTTACTTTAATGCTAATAAGGTTGACAATGAGGATGAAACGCCGGTGATGCTGCTGAGGATGTTGTTGTCAACAACGAGGATAACGTTGTTTATGAAGATCGTTACTATGCTACTGCTGATAGTGGTGTTAGTGAGCCTGATGATCGTGAGCAGATTGAGGGTGACAGTTGACAGCACACCGATGTAGATATGGGAAATATCGATCACAAAAACAAAAGTGAAGCTGCTATTGACAAAAATCTAGTGATAAATATGATGAAGGTGTTGGTGCTGATGAGGATCATGGTAGTGATTACATTGGCTACGTCACTATGGGGAAAAGAAGGAGAAAGATGTTCATAGGTGGAGTGAGGAGTAGAAGAAAGAGTAGAACGGCGGAGATGCAATGTGACGAGACTGCTGTTATGGATGTCAACACTTATTCTAACCCGTCTTTTGCGGGCCATATTCATTTGGTGGTTTGTCAGAAAGTCCGGTTCTGCGTTCACCGAAGGGAGGAATTGCTTCGCTTGTCTATCGGATTGAAAACCGATAGCAAATTTCTCTTTTCATGAGCTCTGTTTGTTGATGACCGACTGCTGCTGTACCTAATTTCACATTTGTGGTATACACGAAAAAACATCAATTCTAACGACGGCAACCACAACAAACTACAAGAGATCCGTATTTCAAAGCAAAGTTGATAAATTTAGGCAGAACAAACCAAGGGTAGCTGTTTTGTAGTAGCAATTCTACGTCAGTTTTATGTTCAAAATGAGTGGAATGTCTGCATTTTGGTATATAAAGTCGAAAGTGAAGTACGAGTGGACGTATGGTTCATAGAGAACCCATAATTATAATAATAATAATAATAATAATAATAATAATAATAATAGCATCATCACAAGTTTCTTGGAGATTTTTCAAACACCTCCATTTCGTATTCAACGGAAACCAGCCAAACGAGAGACATGATCGCATTCACTAATTTTCAGAAATTGATATTTCAAATAATAAATTCACGATTCACTAACTCGTCGTCATTGCCACTTCACATCGACAGGAAACGCCATTTTATTTCAAACCATAATATTATGATGTTCAAGAGTCGCAAGAAGGTGGTTCAGAATTAGTTAGGTTTTCAAGCACTGAACTTACGTAAATAGAAAAACCACTCCTAAATCATACTCAGATGCAACTGATTTCTCGACTATGTCTTTTTATTTCCGTGATCGAAGTAAGTTGTAGAGGTTCGACCATACGGTACGTTACTATTTAATATTTCTTAAGTAAAATAAGCATTGTAGTCATCTCCCCTAGAAATATCACTTTAACTCATGATCTAATTTGCGTTGTAGTAGCGAGGATTATGAAAAGCTCGGCTTCAACGTTGTTCCAAGCATAAATTGCAGTTCTGCCAATTGAATTGTTCGCTATCGTGAAAAGTACATGCCCAAATATGAAAGCTCTCTGCTAGATATTACGTTGTAAAACACGCATGTTAAAAAAGCAAAGAAAAGCATTCTACTCTTCCCTTTAGTCCTCTTCCAAACAGGGAAAAGGTTGCAAAACACATGTCGAATTCCGGTAAACACCATTAAACGTGCTGATGAAAGTTTCCAAAATTCTACGTTAGTCCGTGTATTTCATTCTGGAAGATTAAGTACTAACCTTAGGACTACCTCATTTTGCATGTTCTGAAAGCTGTCTTCAGAAAGTCTGTCACATGAGCCAATTTTATTAGGTATTTCAAGACAGAAATAAAAATTGCTATGCACCTCGTGGTGAGTATTTATAAATATAAAATTGACATCTTTTGCTTAAGACCGTGCCATTTATATTAGTCATACACAGATGTATACCCGCATGCACACACTGCACTACTCAGAAGAGTGACTGCATGTTATACAACAATAATACTACAGTCACACTTGTGGTGAGATCACTGGGATATTAGTCGGTATGACTGTTTCACAAAACTGCGGAAGCTGTTTGAACTCTGTCGTCGAAAGTGTTTCAGAAAAGCTACGAATTTTGCCAGCTTTTTGTTGTTTAATAGTTCAGCTTATTCTGGACTTTTTCGCTCGTGAATACTCAGCCCCGTGATCATATCTGACATGTGTTCTAACAATTCTGGACTCGTTATCCAAGCACGGAAGTGCACGTGAAGTCACATTACACGTACCTTTCTGCAGCTTTTCAAGCTGAGCTTGAGCAATATGTAAGACCAACTCTGTAATGTAAAATAGTTTTCTCCCCTAATTTCCTTGCGAACCTGGTGAGATAACTATTTAGATATTAGATTAGGTGAATAGTGCGCGTGATCGATGGAACTGAATTCAAAACCAACAAATATGTCGATTTTAAGTTTCGACTTGGGCTTGAGCGATATTTTGTGGTGCAGACAGTTGAGAAGCATTTCAGGCCAAATACATCGGACTAGAACCAACGGAGGAAGAAGAAACCTTTGGACAGACGAACATATCACATTTTAACAATTCCCGTCGTCTGCCTTGGCTACAATCTCAGTTTGAGGGAATAAAACTCTGGTCATCAGATTCCTGGCCAATTTTTTTTGTTCATTTGCGTTTGTAAACGACTGAAATACGTCCATGAGGTCAACACCTTCGAAGCGGTATAGAACTACATTTGTCTGATTCACTGTTTGGTCGCCTGTTTTTATTATCAAGACTTAAATGCCGAATAGAAAAATTCAGTCTTCAATAAAATGTGTGTAGACTAGCTATCTGAGTGACTAGAGGTTGGTACACTTAGTTAGTACTCCTGGTCTATTATGAGGAAGACTCTAGATTAGAGACCAGTTGGGTGAATACAACAGCTGATACAACACATGACGTGTATTCAATTTTTATCGATCAACATTGTCGACTATTCATTGTTAAGCGGCTGTCAGATTGTGGCTCACTTAATTTCTAGATGACATTTTAATCTTTTAAAAATTCGCTTGACCTTTTGAAGTTATCGAGCAAAATATCTTACAAATTCCTCCACTTTAACCTTCTAACTTTGTAAGCGTAGGCTGTCTATACTGTTCGAAATTACTGACCTCTTACTTACTAGTTCCACTGTTTGTTCAAAACGAGTGCTGGGAAATTTGGAATATAGAAGCTCGTAATCTAAATGTGGGGATAACCTTTAAACAGTTCGAAACGAGGGTTGGTACGGAGTGAAGATTGACGTCATATTACAATCATTTTTCTCTTTTACTACATGAAAGCGTGTTTGTGGGGTGCTGGAGTGTCATTCTGTTTACTAAATAGTCGGATTTCATGAACAAAACACAGGAACAGGATGCGCGGTGGTTGTAACCATTTTGTGTCTGCTCATCTCTACCAAATGCACAATAACATAAAATGGTATCCCATGTCAGATAATCACTAGGAGTAGTAGAGAGTTGGTCAGCGGGATGGGAAGGGTTACTAGGTCCAAAGCATGAATAAACTTACGAATGATTGTTTCTGAATACACAAAACTAACTTCAATCGATTGGTTGTAGCCGTCTTAGAAAACCGCAAAATCCTTGGATTCGAATAACACATTAGGATTCTATATGCACAAGCTGGGTCGACAGTGAGACAACAACCAATACCAACTGGTTGTTCCTTTTTTACTGAGCATACACGTCTTTTATGTCAGTTCAAGTGTACTGAGTTGAACGGCGTTAAAATTCCGTTTATTTGGATTCACCCATTTTTGCGCTATTTGATAGATATAGTAATGTCGCTTCAAAAGCACTTCTTTGTGACCTATCTGTGGTACTAACGTGATCAGTCTAGTTCCCCCACAGATTTGTCTTTTTTGCAGATTAGTATTGCCCGCAAGAACACTGTACTCACTAGTGGGCGTTTACGCTAGACTAGCGTAAATTTACCGCAGTTTATGTATAGGCTGGAACATGTGGATTCCTTGTAGACACATTTTAATAGAGGCGTCTTCCCGGCGTCTAGAAACGGCATATAATTAAGATCAAATTTACATGTTTTCTGCAATGTGGAGTGTGGTGCTGTGGGTTACTTGCTGTTGACCTAAAACTATTAAATCTTAGGATGTCGGTGATGTAACAATTTCAGCTTGACAAAATTTATGGGTTTAGTTAACTGTTGTGCACTTCCTAACGTGCAAACGTCCGCTAAGATGGACCCTAGTGAACATCCCACAGCTATTTCATCTACTTTGCTGTAGGACCGACCAGGAAAACAGTGCACGAACAGTTTTTTCGAACTACCAGGAGTTTGGTGGCTAGTCAAGTAGTGGGCAAGGACAGATCATAAAATGCAGGACATGTTCACAAACACATGTCTCCTAACCCGATGATCCTATCATTGCAGTATCCTTCGCTCACAGTCACAACAACGCACTACATAATGTGAATTGTTTGAAACCCTATGTGGTTCATTGAGTGCTGCACTTAATGAGCGAGTGTGTTGCGATTTAGAGGCCCATCGAATGAATACAGATACATATAAATTCCGTTGTCCTTTCAAAAGCACGACAAGAGCTTATAAACCGTGACACAGGACGGCGCAGCCATCCAACATAACACTAGTGGTTACAGTGATAAACCAGGAAAAAGATATTTAAAACGCTGGTAGTTTACTAGCATCTCAAGTTTGCTTTCTCATTGCTGCATTGCCGGAGGAACTCTAGGATTTAAATATGCTTGTATACGCCTACATTAAACACATCTTCTTAAGGTAAAGCTCAAATTCCTTGTGTGAATCCTCTGACAGATGTGTCGAGACCAATATCTTCATAATCCTTTCGAGAGTTCACATTTCAACGGGTTTGGATGAACGAACATCGATGAAGCAATAATCCCGATTTGTATTTCACTAATAATCAGTTATTACAACACAGTCACTAAACCATATTTGAACTTAATGGACCAAACTGAATAGTTGTACGTTGTATGGATTGAACATCCCGCGAAATGATCGTAGTTATCACCCATAGTTATGTTATGCCATAAACAGGTATTTTTCAGTGTGTTTTACATAAGAACGAGGTTTTTGCAATAAGGAACCCGAATATGGAGAGCTAACAATGATTAGATCACATTAGAAGCAAAATCTACTGCAGTGACCGATGAAAACAGATTAATAATTCCATCACGAACGGGTCTCATTGACATATAATGCTTGCCAAGGTTGCATACAATCAGAGCTAGACGAAAACGACAAGGTACATCAAGCAGAAGCGAAGTAACTTATAAAGAAACCGACTCGATCAAACTCCTGCAAAGCTTCTAAATCGACTACTGAAAATCTGTTAAAGAATGATCACTGCCTTAAAATCAGCTCATCGTTGACTGTAGTCACATGAAGTAGAGATGACTGACTGTTCTCCGTTTTGGAATCCTTGCTGATTTTCAGTAGTATTGATTATACAACGGAAAGCTGATCACCGTGATTCCAAGACCGTCGTGATTGTAATCGCGACATATCGGCACTACACAGCTGTCGTATTTTCACTTCAAATTTTGAAGTCATTGAGCTGCGTGCTGTGTGATTCAAGAAAACATAAGAAATGGACTTGGTTACCAACTTCGTCCCATTCAAACCACTGAAGTTCGCTTCTAGAGGACTACACTTTTCGAAGATCTATCAACCGCTACGAGCTAGTGATTACAAACAGCGTCGTTATGCCTGTCATGGTTATACCAAACAGTTCATCAAAATAGATTTGCGATACTACAGGTCTCAACGAATATCGTTTATATCCTGCAAATGAGTACCACCGTCGTCAAAAATTTTGACCAGTACAAGTGTTTATAGAATTTTCCGAACAAACCAACTGTAGCCCCAACCATTGGGCGTTCGAAGAAATCTGAAGACAGTAGAAGACTCATTCAACGCTTGATTTAAATGTATGGTTTAAACTCCATTAACATTCTGTGCTGAATTGAAGAGTGATGCCGTAATTATCATCTTCTCAACAGCATCACCCTCATCAGTTCCACAGATGTGTTGAATTTTATTATAAGACACTAATTTTCGCTTGGGAAACGCCTTCTAACAGACATTTTAGCCAGATTGATGTTTAGGCTCTGTGAAAACGTTCGTTACCCCACAGTTACACCCGAAAGCTGATTATTAGCTCTGGTTGATCTAATCATGATTCAGACTATACATTGTGATGAAATCTTGAACGTTCAAATTTGATTTAAAAGTCTCAGAGGTCAAAACATTTAAAAGGTCATCTAAAGATATTACTTTATCTGTCAATACACTTGATATGGACGTTTACTTATTTCCATAAAAATATCGTTTACCTCCCAACAGCATGAGATGTTTATGACATATGCTCTGGCCACACGCAATATGTAAGCGATTGACAGGATATAACCAACTGCGATGTCTTAGTCAACAGTTGGATAAACAAGCAAATAGACAAATGATAAACGGGAATAAAAGTCTGAATGGTAAGTTCACGTGGATATAATGGGTAATCGTGCAACCTATCGGTCAGCTAACTATCTCATACACGTCAGTAGAATAAAATCAGCAATCGCCACTAGCTTCGAATAGCGATCGCACTTAATTAGTAGACGCATGTGAGCAGAGAATCGCTGAGTGCTTTAAGTGCACTTGTCAGTCTAATGCAGACGTTTATCGTTCTCATCAATCTTGAGGATTACAATTAATGCATCTATGTAATCGCAGTTGATTGTAAATGTATTCTGAAATATCGGTGTTAGTTCTGGTTTGCTTTCAACTGATTGGACTATTTCATGGATTATGGTGTATAGAACCCCTAGGATTAAACATGGTACTGCAAACATTTGTATGCCAAGTGGGAAATTAGGGTTAATGATCGTTAAGCAATTCGAAGGTATCAGTTTATTTGCAAACGATAACTTTCTCGCGTGCCAATGCCGTTCGTAGGTGTTATAGCGTAGCTCATTTTCTGTTCATTTGAATTTATGTAATGACTGAAAGTAGAGTTTTGTGTGCCAGCAATGTCGCAAACTGCACACAATGTACATTTCGCCTGTTAGCTATGCCATAAACTAGGTAATATTCTTTCAACTAGCTAACTGTCGATTTATCTTACACTATTAACAAAGTTCCAGATAAAAGTTGACAAATTCTCTGAATGGCGTATGCTGTTACTACCTAGAGACAGCAAAGTAAGTCTACATAATCTGTCAAAGCCACAAATGAGTTCCTATTGTATGCCGTTTACTAAGGCAGAAGTCCCAGTTAGTTCTGAATTCACTTCTCTAGAGCCCACTAAACCGGCTTGCATTAAAGCAATCACTTTTGTTAAATTGCTGTTTGATTAACAAGGTAAAAATCCTATGGTTTCGGTTCCATTTTAAGCAATGCAACCACTACTATCTGAGGAGTGTTATTGTTAAAGGTGCGGTGATGCTGGCAGCAGAATTTCCACTCGTTAAAACACATACAAAGCAATGTTTGGCCTTGATTTGTCTTGATGTTTGAAGGAGCACAGTTTATCCCATCAGCTTAATATTACAGTCGGAATTTGAGCCGTTGTGTAAAGGCCATCCACAAACCGAAAGAACAAATGTAAACAGCACACTGTGAATTAGGTTTGATCTTCTTATTCCGTAAACTTTTAGGGAATTAAATTTGCCAGCCTGATGAATAAAGTTGACGGATAACGCTTCTTGATTTTCACCAACCAACCGATACTATACGACGGTTTTTGTCCCCGTTTGAACTTACGAGATAGAAGTGCTGTGAATTAGGAATCTAAGTGGCAACCCTTCACATTGACAGCGAAATTTTTCATCCTTCCGACTACCAACACTAGTCACATCTCACATATATGATGGTTCAACAGTTAAGATCTTTGGATCAATAAGCGAATGTTCCCCGATTTTATCATCCATTTAGAGTAGGTCTACTTAATGAGTCCAGACAACAGCGAAACGGTTAAAGAAGTGTGGGTTACGGGATCTGCATCAAAATGCTCTATAAACATAATTTCGAGACCTTGAGGACATAGCCAGTGAGAATTGACAGTTACAATAGATCGTTAGGGCATAAATAAGATAAATCTCAAGTGTTTCGAAGAAAGACAGATAGCCTCTACAAGCACTACATGCGAGTAAAATGATGAGGGAGTTAAGCACAAATTTTGGAAAATGAGCACTGAAAAATCACAGCCACGATAGAAGACTGACTATTTTAGATAGAGGCATTGTCAACAACCGGATTAACGAATTGCAAACTGTGGCCGCTTTTACTCTGTGCACAGAGTACGGCATTTGAACGACACGGTTCACAGCCTTCGCAATGTCTTCTCCGGATTTCCGTATCTCATTAATTAGTCAGGAATGACCCATTTTCACTCAAACTTATGGTGAACTATTCATTAGTATCAACGGATAATCGCATTTTGTAACCGCGTTTGACATCGCGATTAGTTTACATCCTGCTGTCGGGTTATGAGAAGAAAACAATCAAACGTTCAAAAACCTCAAGTCGAATAACGAAAGTTGATGAAACTGTCAAAAATATTAGGCCGATTTTGTCTACGAATTTGTCACAAGGCTTATTATTTGACGTGACTCAAGTCATATCTGTGCAGAATAGTGAGCGCAAAATAAGATAATGTTACTTCCTAGAATTTTTCACACAAAAAATATCGCATCATATCGAACTTAATAACCCATTAAACATTTGAACCATGCACAATTAGTTCATTGAAGACAGTCCTGATCACGAGATTGTTGTGTGGACCGAACAGAACAATTCTGTTTATTCTCCGTCGGAAATAAGGGAGCGTTATCGTATAATCGTTTGGTCATGCTTAGTGTCAGGTTACTGGTGCTATCGTTGACAAGGTAGTATCACAAACACGGGGATCGGGGAGTAAACTCCGTGTCCGCACGATGATGAACAATACTGATGAGTTATATTAAGAACGAAACTTGCATCTAATGCGTCTTTTAGAAGTGGACTAGCTTATTGGCCTATCTGAATGCGACGGATGCTAACAAGCGTGATTGTTGATCAATTTGAATTTACACGTCTCTGTAATCTCTCAAAGAGTGTTCTCTTATAGAAGTGAGTTTTGTTGTAGACGTGAAAGTGAAGTAAAGATTAATACATATGGTTCTGTTTTTTCGATGTGGTGCTACACTAGATGGAATCGGCATCAGACCGTCGAACACACATTTCTAGCAGTGACCTTCCGCAGTGTGAACTTCCGCTGCGTCCCTGTTGACTTTAATCTCGAAATATAAATTTGTCTCTTTCGACCAATCCGTATCTCGTACTCGTTCCTGTACTGTTCTACACCCGACTAAATTGGCTGCCCAAGTAGAAGTTTGTCAAACCAGATCAAGGAATAGCATCCAGGCTGGCTCAAAACCGATGTGGACGAATTTATCTATGCGGAGTTCAAAGCATACTTGACTGACACAGACCACCGAATAGACTCAATACGTGATTTCCACATAGCACGCAAGGTTTCGATCAATCAATCTGAACTGGTTAGTTAGCAGATATTATCCGCCACCAAAGTGGTCTTCATCAGGTTAAAAGAAATTTTGTTTTTACGCATTTGGAACAGCACAAATATCAACCACAAATCTATCCAACTTGAGCAAAATGTGATAAACATGATACGTCACTAAGCACTTTCTTTTTCTAGTCTAAAGGCTACACAGCATTAGGACACATAATTGTTTTGACACCAATTGTGCAGGCCGTTCTATAGACCCTAAGCACCCATTAGCCGTGGCCATTAGGGCAAGTCAGTCCGAACATGCAAGTCGCAAACCGCACACTCGAAATTGAAAACATGTTTGCAGGCTATGAATGGTACAAATCTCTCATAATATGGTTACCGTTTTGTCTGTAAAATTTATTAGACAGAGGACCACGCAGTTCACCAGCCGAACATGCCCAACTTATTGTTTTACGTAGTGACCAGAACGATGATTTATGAAACGAGAGACATTATCACAACAGTTCACACTTACTTCACTGACCAGACGGTACTGGTAACTTAGGTAACAACTGACTCACTCCACAAGAAAGAAGAGGCAATTGTGCATTTGTGCGCTTATTGTGACGGCTGAATCAGAGCAGTGAGCCAGATGAACGATCACTCGAAAACCGCGATAGTTATCTCAATGTCCAGCTTAAAACAGGAGAGACGTTGTCGGTTGCATGGCCATGCTAAATGAGTGTGTACTGTTGGTGACCTGGTACCCAAAAGCAACGGGTTTGAGGGGGAAACAGTCTGTTGTAGAAAGTGCGTAGTATGAAAGAAACATATACTTGATGGTTGCCTCCGCAGTCAAGCAAATTTTTCAGTTGGTTTCTTTTGAAAACAAATAGCAGAGTCTACTTCATTTATAGCTGGACATTGACATCGGAGTACACGATCCCAGCTGGAACTTTACCGTACAAATGCATTGTTGTTTGACGTTCATGGGCTTCTCCAAATTGGTACTTTGAAAAGCTTCTGTGTATTCGTCTTAGAGTTCAAAGTAAAACGCGCCACAAGTTCCTCATTCTCTGTGGAAACATCAGCATTTGACGTCGACAGTCTAGTCCAAAAAATACAGTGAGCCTCAAGAAGTGGTATTCTCATTTTATTTTAGCCCATTTATCCACGACTCGTCCATCCATCTCAATTGCCGTTTCCAAATTGTGTGCTCACGATAGAGATTTCTTATCTGTTTGGCAGATTTTTTCCTCATACCCTAGAAGACTTCGTAAGATGAACGCAAAGGCTCACATAACCAAGATTTGTATCGCTGAAATGCATCTCAGAGTTTAACGTTTGCGAAGTTAACCGTTCGAATTTAGTGCACATTCACATACTGCTGGATCGGGAATGTTTCTGCGACATCTGGCTAACCAAGAAAAACTTACCCGGTTAAAATATTCCAACAAGAAACTTGCTGTCGACGTCGAAGAACACAACCGCAATCTTCGAGAGACAACCGTAAATTCCACCCTAGCAACTACAAAGTTCTCCCAAACCACCAACCCACTTGTTCCATTCAGAACTAAGATGTTCCTAAAGGAAGTAACTGGCTGAAGTTCAGCAAAACATGTCGATTTCGTGGTTTGTGACTAATCGACTTAAAGAAACGAGTTGAGACCTTATGCTAACCTCTAGGTAGTTGGCTGAATCGGTACCTCACAGAGCGCAAAATCGTGAATCGTTGAAGGATGGTACAAGTTACACCACTACCTAAAAACAGAGGCCACAGTTCACTCCATTTGGTCTGATATCACTCAAGTCCGCTACACTAGAAACTTTCAAAAACTCAATTCTCGCTGCAATTTGGACTCAAGTGAACATACGTGATTGCCCTGAATGAGCCTCTTGTTGCCTACACCTAGCCCTTTGATGCACTCACTTGTCTGGTACATTTCATTCTGTCGTAAATTCATTTCATACCAGGAGCTGTCCGCCTATGTTTCCTAACCTATAGCAATGCATCTGGAAGATTTTACAAAAAGGTACTAATCCAAATTTTTGATAAAACAATCACTCAAACTCCACCTGTTGAACTTTTACATGATTACTGTTGTAATCGAAGCCAAGATACCCAATTCAGTGATCAAGTCTGGTCGCCAATCGTCACAATATCTCACGTTCTTTGGTTAATTTTAAATCGCACCCACGTCAGTTCACGTTTGCAGTCGAATCGTTGAAAACAAACCTCAAAATTTGATGGCCTAGTGGACGAAGATGGCAACTGTTGGCATGGTTGTCAATCTGATTATCTCTGACTGAATTATCTAAACAGAAAAACGCTCATTAATGAGTATCGATTCGACAAGTAAAAATCGAAAGGCATTCGAAATTTTTTAAATTTTTATTTCCTTTTTCAAATCACGTACCTCAAGTAGATGTAAAACGGCACTAATAAATTCTGGGTACCTTATTTTCTGTTGGACTTTTTACGCAAGTGACAAGGTCCGGGGCTATATTCAACTCTTAGTCATTGAGGTGTTCATTACTATGGATGGAATTGTAGAGGAGATTACACGCCTGATATGCCCGTTCAATAAACTCATCCGCCGTTCATTCTCTTCATGGTGTACATTGACCGTTGAATCGTGATAGTGATAGATTTTATGAACAACCAAAACCGGGCGAATTTGCCGTGAGTTTTGTAGTACATTAAACATCTAACAGCACACGTTTCTTCTTAATAGGTCTGAATGGCAGACGGCTCGATGATTATTTGAAAGATAACCACGATTTAGTTGGCGATAAGCTAACATTCTGTGTCACAAAGTTAATGTCTGTCTGCCTGGTAACCTGTGTCGTTTATGCGGGAGGCTAATAGTTCCGATGAGGACTGACGTTTTGGGTGCACAGTTCATCCGGAGGACATGACTGGTACAGATTTGTTCGGAGTGCTTTAAAAAGTAGACAGGATGTCTGAACACAACCACTGACCGGAAACTCGGAACCGTGCACATTGGTTGTGTTATTGAGAGTGACAGCCAAACGACAGAGAATAGGAGACAACTTCTCAAATATGTAACATCTAAACCTTATAGTATACTCTGAAAATAAAACTTACTTAGCAAAACACGCGTGCTGCGCGCCTTTCAAAATAACTGTTTACGATAATACTAACCGTTGTCTACTACAAAATAGGCATGGCGGCAAGCGAGCTATTCTGATCAACCAGTTTCGCTCAACTACAAAAAGAAAGATACTGAATATGTCCTCAGCGCAGGCCTATCCAGTGAACTCAAACTAATGACACTCGTCATCTCTTCATCACGGTGGTAGTGCCATAAAACAATCAACCTTACCTCACATTATTCAGCATACCATAGATTACTTTATTCGAGCTGTTTGTATGTTAATTGTTAGTCTTCTCCTCTAGCTGGCTACTGTGTCTAATACGGTTTGTTTCACCACGTTTTAACTAACCTATTTTGAAACGTTTACCAAGTCTTAACTCGGTTTGGACTGCAGAATTACTGCATAGCTTCCAAATAATACGTATAGGATAACTGAACATATGACTTTCTGCTAATGTGAGACTTGTGGAGAGAAATAGGCTCATTAGGTAAACTACACATCTCTTGTTTTTGTTTAACTAAAGGCGTTTATGGAGTACTGGCTTGGTAGTGAGAACTAAGTGGAAAATAAATGGTCAGTATTCTTTAGTAGTTTTGAAAAATATTATCAAAACTTGAGAACAGACTTAACTACATGACACTACATATGTTGTGACAGATTCTGCTGTTTAATCGCAAGTTTTGCTGTAGACAAACAAATCAAATCTGACTCCATATTTTGTAACTAGTTTAGGCTACCTGTCCAGTGTAAGTAGTACATAAGTATTCGCGGTGGAAGCCGCACTGAGAGAAATATGGGGAAATCGGAAGGGCTAAATCGCAAAAATAAAGCTCCTGGACTCACATACCGTCGGATGGTGTTTGATGAGTAGTACTGAGATCTGACCAGGTATCTAGCACGATTGTGATAATGGCAAACACATGAACAATGAAATTGTATAAAAGAAATATGTTTGCGACTGGTGGTCGATACGGTAACACTGATAAGACGGACTTGATGAGGATCCTTAGGATCCCAAGGTTGAACACGGTTCATTGGGGATTCCGCCGTAAGCGTTGGATGGTCATAGAAACGTTATGTAATAACAGGCGAAAGTAACCATCTTCTGGTTGTATGCCAAGTTGTCCATAGGAACCGTCGTTTTTGCTGCATACAAACTGTACAACTGTGTAGTACCCAAAACTGTCTTCCGCTGAGTTTTTCGTAAAATCCGCCAACGGTCGACTCCTCTCCTTCCGAAATCAGCCATCCTATGATCGCTTTGGGATCACTGGTTATTGCACAACAGGAAATAACCGTGTGGAACGCCACGGCTGTTCTGTGTTACATAACGTTATGCAGTAACGAATGGAACTTAAAATTAACCTTGCCAGTTTGTTGAAGACAACACCCCTACTATATAAGCCAACTTCAAACTAATATTGCTGATGGTCTCACAAACTGTTAGGGTTTTTGATAGATAACCTATTATTTTGCAAGTCTCTGAAAATACTTTGGTAACTGTTAAGAAGAACAACACATGGTATATAGTTCGACACTGAGTTTTCTAGGTTATACAGAGAACTGCCGTCTAAAGCAGGGATACAACTGTCACAAGTGAGATTACTGAATTATTCTCATTTTACATTGTATAATGAGATAAAACAATATTACACTTCCATGTAATCTAAAATGATCCTATCCGAGTTAGCTGAGCTTTCATGATTTAAGAGTAAATTGTAGACAGCTAGTAACTCAATTTATTTGTAATGCTTCAATCGCGACAGATGGGGTGAATGAATTATAAATTTGGTAGATTCAGGTAAAATAAAAACACAGTTTAATGCTTCTTTTCTAAGAAGGCTCAGTAATGTTCCAGTTGATTTCAAAATAGCAGTCACTTATGTGTTATACTCAACTTGTAATAAACCATCTTTTACAACTTGTCAGCAACACTCATGATGGATATACAACATCAGTTTTGCTCAATTTTCGTCAAGTTTATGGCTGGTTCATCTGGTCCGACGAAGCTTTTGTTTCAGGAATAGATTGTTGCTCACAATCAAAATTGTAGATTGTGCACCCAAATTTGATCAAAACTGTCGCATTCCCACAGGTTTTCTAGTCAGCCACTTTCGAGCAGCAGAAGCACTAGACTCGAGTTTCGCTCTCATTAGAGCTCGTCCGTAGTGCATATCTTTGCCACGGACGGGACTATAACTCCGGCCAAGCTCGAATCTAGTGTTTCTTTTAGAAAGGGGCCGACTAGGAAGTCTATGGAAATGCGATAGCTGCAATCAACTGTGAGTGATGTCAAATCCATATTTTGTGTTTATCTTTGTTTCAAAATTACTCACGTGCAAACAGAATAAGGTGATTGAAAATTCAGTCAGCGCGTGACAGTCTATCATAATTTGTGTGTATGCCTCTCTGATTTTGTCAGTCAACCAGTTTATAGGCTACTTTCAATGTGCAGAAGTGGTACAGCCGATGAAACCGATCCGTTGGCTGATTCGCATTACTTTGCTATAAACCGTACTTTTATGACACCCTTTTCTACCTATACTCCAGCTTGTTTCGGTGGAACTAGCTCTATGAATCACATTGTCAGACGTGCACCTGTACATACTGGCAAGAACAGTTCACGATAACCACCAGTGCAAATCAAGTATATGCTGTCATATGAAATCAGATCATCATCCCAGCCACTTCCTTTCGTTCGGTTCGTCAAGTTAAAGGGGTTTGAGTGAAAGCTGTCAGATTCTATATGCTGCCCATAGTTCAGGGGAGCTTAATTTAATGGAATAACTTAGGAGTGTATGTTTGGAAAACTTCTGTTTGGGAGGTGGCTGGGCTAACTCAGTAATACTCAGGTCCACCTTTTGTTAAGGACACAATGACCCACACGTTGGACTGCCTAGAGCGTGAAATTGGGCTTGCTTGCTGGTTGTGACAATGGTATGCAATAGTGGTGAACTCTAACATAAGAGAAATAACAGTACAGTGAGCCTTCCTATAGGACTAACCGAAAAGTCCATTTGAATCAGTATATCGTCAAGGTTTCAGAGAGAGTGCAGGGTAGGTACAGAGGATCCTTCATGAATCTACGAAGAATAGGGTACTCCAACAGGCTTAAATCCCCTGGTTACTTTTCATTGGAAAGATAGTGAAAAAGAAGTGATCCAATCGAAATTTTCACCATCATGCTTACTAATCTGAGGGTACGACTGTTTCTGTAGGTAATTCCAACACTATTTAAACCTCCTCGAATACCCACCTGCCTCACCGACTTCAAAGATAAAGTTTGCGGGTCGTTTCTCGCGGTCCATTTATTGACTTACTGGGTGTCTTACGCGACCATATTTAATGAACCAGTATTGAAGGGAGGGATTTCTTTTCCACTTGCCCACTCACAGAGGAGTTCGCATAGCTCGATGGTGTAAAAATAGGACAACAGCCGGCTACTAGTTCCATGTCCTGTGAACCGGGCTGGGCTGAAGCGAGCCGATTAACTATAAAAGTCGCTTAATGTATATCAGGTGTAGTCATACTTGGAACATTTGTAATATATAGCTATCTTCAGCCAAGAAATAGCAACTCGGTTGTATCAACTTACAACGTATTTATTAAACTATGTGTAACTGTAAGGGAGTAAGTCGACAGAACCGACAGATGCGTGAGGCAAGGTCTGTGACATGGGTTATGAACGTAACTACGCAGTCCAACCCATTAATTCTTGGAGCAAATCAATTAATTCCTTTGTCAACCGCTATAAACCTACTGACCATAGGTCATTTGGTTAATTTATTCCCAAATTTTGGGACTATAATGCCTTACCCCAATTTGTAACTCTCGCATTTCGGCGAGAACATGGTGAATTGCCAAAATCAGGGCAATATTATTTATGTAAAAACTACCATTTTCAAGCTTTGGACCACTATTAGTGTAGTAGTCTTAGCAACGTACCCTCTAATATTTTATGATTTATATTCACGTCACCAACCCACTAGTCTTACAGATAAATATTCCGGGTGTTCCATCCGGATGATTGCTGACACCGAAGATGTGGTTATTACGACAACCGTCATATACTGCACAATACAATCGCTTTTACTCAATAATTCGTTTGGTTATTATCCAATTAGAAACAACTCATTTCCTCCAGAAGTTTGAACAAAACCGTTAGAACAAGAAAACTGGTAGATGCAAACATTTCGTGTTAACTCGTCAGTACCAAATTTACAATAACATAAAACGGTTTTTATATCGAACAGTTAGGGTCAAGGTGGATGGTCAATCGATGGGTTAGGAAAGGTCACTAAGTCCAGGGAAGGGTAAGTTTACGAGCAATTATTTCTGGACACACAGGGTCGGATTCACTCGATTGATCGCGACCGCCTTAGCAAACCGCAAGAATTTTAGATTGGAATGACGTAATAGGATTCCGGATGCACAAACGAGGTCGATGACGTGACCAGTGGTCAGGATGTGTCTTGCGACTGCTGACGCTGGTTGTTTGCGTGTTTCAACGACATTATCGTTCTTTGGTAATACTGAGTTCCGCACCCATTTAGGCAAATGTTCCGTCACTCTGGAGATCGAGCACCTCTTGGTTCTGCCTATGCAACTTAATTTGCAGTTACACGTACTTTGGTAGACACAACGTGAGACGGCACCGACAGGCTGGTCTCCCACGATTGAAGGCACAGGCTATTTCTGGGTCCGAGCTAATACAAAGAGTTCCGCTACACTGAATGTTCGTTTAATCGAATTCATCAGTCTTTGTGTTGTTTGATGCCTGTTAAAATCACCGTTAAAAAGTAATTCTATATAAACCTTCTATTTCCTCATTGTGGCCACCTGTTCTGAAGGTGGTTTCGGTCTACTATGCCTATCTATGAACCTTTCTGGATACCCATTAGATTGTAGTACAGAGGTGATCAAGTCTAATTCTTTTGCAAGTCTATCTTGTGTACAGATTCGTCTTGCTCATGTGAATAATGTATTTACCAGTGCGCGTTTGTGATGGACCGGTGTGAAGCTACTAAAGTTCAGGTATTGACCAGACCATGTGGATTTCCTATAGATAGCTCTTTTAGTAGAACCGTCTTCCGGGCTATTTGTGAATACGTCTAGAAACGGCAACCAATTGTCAGCCTCAAATTCACATGTTACCTTCAGGTTAGGACAACAACTATTCAAACGTCACACTAGATTATCTATTGCCTGTTTGGAACGACTGAATACTAGTATATCATCAACATAGCGTTTGTAGTATGACAGATTTGTTGTCTGCGTCCAAATCCTGCTCAGTTATTCAGTACTTGATCTGCCATTTATTTCATTTCCGGCTATATGTTTATGGTCTTCTATGGGCATTTGAGTTTCCGATGGTTTTCCTAATGACCAGAGAAGTATTTCTCAGTAACATTTTAAAAAGTCTATCTCAAGGGTTAATTATACATGTAAATCCGATACGAAATCTCTCCTCTTGTGATAATTGTGTCCATCATTAGTTTGCTTTGATAGATTCCACAATGATTCACAGTGAGTGGGTGGGACGAATAATCTCATGATCAGATTTCATTCTAAATTTCGCGTGGGTGAGAAAGTCACAACCTGCAATTTTCTCTATAATCCGGAAATATACAGTACTTACAGCAAATAGGGTGCATGTGAGTAAGTATATTTACAATGTGATGAGCAAACTAAGCAGTTTTTCAAACCAACTTTCAGATCAACTTTAGAAAGTACAAAGAAAGTTACTTTCAATAAGCAACACCAACATCCTTCTAATCAAGGACATCAATGATTGAACTTAGTGTTTGACAGTGCTCTAACTGAAAGCGAAGGTACAATGTTATGTTGCATGAGCCATGTTAACAAATGACAGTATAACATTATAAGTTAGAGCGGGATCCTACTACTTTGTGGTTACAATGTATTACGAAGAAAATATCAGGCCGGATACTCCGAACATAATTTCTTGGTAACCAAATGGAGACGAATTAGTCTTGTTTGTTTAAGCTGATTTCACCAAAAACTACATAATCAGGATATCAGAACAGAGTGACAACTGAGCGCATCAGTAAATGCCTGACGTTATTCATTTCATTACAGTGAGTAAAGTTGTAACAAGAACATTACCACAATTTCCGGTTTTACAATGACGTATAAATAAAGTAGATAGAAATTTTCGTTACTGCATTCAGTTTGAAATGCCATGTCTTTATTCCACAAACACTGCTCGCTTCAGTGGTTTTTCCTGTGGCTGTTAAACATAGTAGCATAAATGACTGTGCGTTGTGAGCTGTTATTCAGATGTGAATCTGTGTTATTCATTGTCACAATTTGAGACCAGGTCAGACATGGCTGAATCTTCTAGGTATAGACTTTTGGAGTGAGTCCACTTAACAAAATCTCCATTTTACTCATGTTCATCTGGAATCCATATATTTTAGTTGATCGAAATTTAACTTGTGGCAAAGTGTTTGGGGGACAGCACGTTAAAGACTGAAATTGGCTTAAGTCAAGGGAAGATAAACACGCCTAAAATCTCCCTCAGTAATTCCTTAGCACTGCCCAAATTTCCAGTTGCTTTAGGAGGACTAATCGGACAACTGTTATGTTCAATTTTATAGATAATGCCGTAATCAAAATTATACAGTCGTAATAAAATCATGCTGTTGCCTCTTTACTACAATTTTTATGATTACATAGTTTCTATTGAAATTGGCTTTACCGAAAGTTATTCCAAAGGTGAAATAGCCGATCGATCGTCGATAATGCATGATTTGTGATTAGCTTTGATCGGTTATCTGTACCTTTTCCAGTGTTAGTTTAAGCTATCCCATTTAGCTGCGTTCGGGCTAGCTAACGCAGTCTACTCTTTGCACCCCAGAGACCGCGTCTTCTCACTGTGTTAGATACAACCAACGACTATGTTTTTCATTCTGTTCATGTGTACATTAGCCGTACGACTCTGTAAAACGTTGAAACTCATCTATTCTCTAGAACATTTTGAAGTGATATCAGGACATCTTAAACCGCTAAAAGTATGGTCCAAAGATGATAAAATTTTTATAATCATTTCCATGACACAATAACAACCCGGGCCAATCCAACTAATTTGTTTGTTTTTACCGAATGCTCACATAAATAACACCCACTTATTAACGAGTTCACAAATGGCCGTTAACTGTGAATAGTAACAACGTGACAATCAAACTGTCGATAACACAACCTCAGCAGTGATAGGTATTTGGGAGATATGTGATTGCGGCTTAAGTACAGCCTATATTTCAGTACAGCTTTTCATCCAGCTCACCTCAAAAACAAACACAAGCCACAAACTTCTATCTTGGCAATAACCACAGGGTAAACTTTCAGTTACTTAATACGTCTACGAACTGCATGAGAGCGCTTGACTGTGGTTTATCTCATCGCACATACGGATAGTTTGATTGTGAATTTGGCGAAACAATCGAGAACTTTCGTGATCATGTGATACACACAGAGGTATGGATAAAAAAACAGTGCAATGCTCTTTACTGTGGCTTTGTAAAGCTAAGTTACTTGTTCACATAATGTTTTCACTGCAAAATTAAAATGGACCTTTTCCACATGAGATTCTACTTCTAAAAGTTGTCCACGGAGAATTCCATGAGATTGGAGCAGCGGTTAATTAAGTTTGACATTCGTTGAAGATTAACGAGGCTGAATTCTCGAATCGGATTATTTCATTGCGGAATTTGCAGCCGGTCCACAAAATAGCATCTCACAACTTGGAGTTGAATGTGAAACGTTAAGTCAGTGATACTTTCATTTTCTCACCTATTCAAAAATGAAATATTCAATCAGTAACTTCAGAATTGGAGTGTCAAGATAAACTAGATTTCCAAACACGTTACAAACCTGCTTATCAATAATCGTCCTAGCTTGTGAGCTTTCTTCCCGTTTCAAATTTGCATACATGTAAGACAACAAAGTTTGAAATCTCTTACGTTCACCATCACCACGCGTGAACTTTAATTAATGTTCAGATTTAATAAACTTTGTCAGTATTAAATACGCATTAATTGAATGCAGGAGCTATTTGCTACGCAGACCTGTTAACTCAGTCACTATGGCAACAAAATTTGATTGTAGAATGGAAAAAGTGGTTGTATGCTGAGATAAAAAACAACACAAATTCAACTTGTATACCTCAGCCATAATATTAATTCACCCACGCATAGAAAAATGTCACTTTAAATACTAATGGGTTTGACACGCTTTTCTACTGTTACTGAGTGGGCCTGTCCGTTCAGTGCAAACCTGAAAAATGTGGTATGGTAATGTTTTTCTTGGTTAACAGATTCAAACCGGATTTGTGCATTTCGCCTGTAGTGCGTGAAAGGATATTCACGCCAATAATCCCGATAATCTGACATTCTCGTGTTAATCACCTGCGCAAGCGCCAAAAACTGCGCATACGTGCGCAAACCAGTGATAATTAGTGCATTGCTGTAATTGGCCTGAATTCATTCAAGGTGAGTATTCTTAGCGCAATATATAAGTCTGCTTAGAAGTTTTGTTCAAAAACAAGGAGTGATTATTCGGTCCGCAGTGTTCCAATTGTTACCGATTAAGAAAAGCAAGCATCAAAATAAGAATTCTTGTCAAATCTCCGCAATTTACGAAATCAGATCTACTTATAATAAATTAAAATAAACTGCATCACTGAAATGAGTGACCGTGCTCTCATGCAGTTGCAAACATCAACAGACTGCGAGTCAACTGTACAAAATAACAAACAGTCCATAACATCACCATCAAAACTACACTGTCCCATATCACATGGGGTTCAGGTTCGTCGTGGAGTAAACTCTCCATTGAGATTGGACCTAACGAAAATTCGCGATTTTGGAAAGAAGAATGAAAAACACAAGCGAAAACTTAAACATCAACTTGTGCATTCAACTAGTCGGTTTTCTACTCAGTATGCTTCTGGCGATAAGTCAGATGGGTCTTGCATGAGCATTTTGCTCTCATCCACTTTTGATGCCAGCAAAGTGAGTGCAAAGTCAACTTCGAATGTGATGCCGTTGACCGAAGCCAATTTGTCAAGGTGAGTAGAATCTTAGATATACACTCAATGTTTTATGTTCAAACAGTTTTCTGAGCGCAGATTAACACACATCGATTTCTGTTCACCGTAACAAATAATTGTACTTCCATAAACCGCGGTGAAGTTCCAAGAGATTCAATCGTTTAATTTATTCATGGTTCGTAATCCGATGTTTGCCCATCCTGTTATGCATCGGAACACGCTGTAACTGTTCCATTAGTGGTAGGCTAAACCATGATACATACGTACAAGTTGTCAACAGGATCCTTTTGGTGTGCTATTACTTAAAAGCACGGCAACAGACGGAAGTTTTGCCAAAATGTACACTATCGCCGACAGCCAGTTGTGGTTTATTTGCTGGCTGTTTAGTCGCCCGGATAGCCCATTAGATTTCTCTAACATGCTTTGTCCTGCACACACTGGCAGTAATTTCAATTAACATAGCCATTTTATTTAACATGTTGATGTAATACATTCGAAAACCGTTGGTATGACATGTAAAATGTGAGAGCCACCTTCACATAAAACCACCAGTCTAGAAGTGTTTTCTGTTATAATGTCGTGCGTCCATCTCATGGGATTAGTGGACACTGTTATTGCTGTATAGCTGTTTCAAAACTTACAGTAGATGGTAAAATAATTTCGTTGAATCTCTGTACAAAGGCATACGCGAATACATGAAAGAATTTATCGTTATCAAGTTATCTGCCGACAACTGAACAGCACGGACCCAGTTTGCCAACAGAACACTTGCAACCAGGTAAGCTTGAAATTGTTTGAGTGGCTTGAATTAACTGTTTCCTATCTGTTGTCCAGACACTCAATCTGTCTGAGTTATAGTGTGCAAAATGTGAGTAAGTTATGGCACATCTGAAATATCAAAGCGAAAATGCGTTTGTTTCAAATCAACCAGCACGCAGTGAGCCACTCTGTAAAACAAAGAAAACTGTGGAGATTTCACTTGAATGGCCTAAGCAAGTTTCTAGGCGAACCTAAAATACAACTACAGTGCGTCCGCCTCGAAGCATCCGATAAATGACGATGTGTTCGGTTGCCTAGCGGATGGTTAACTTTCCATTTTGCATCGCGTTCAATAGCAGTCAAAGAGATGCCTCCAAAGACAGGAATGTTCGACGTACATACCTCAGGATGAGACAAATATCAATGCAACCACATTCTTGGAGATACCAAACGGTATACCAGACCTAATTCTTAGTTTACCCAACTCCTGTCAGCCTCTCTGCATCAATTACTCGCGCACCCTCGCGAATCTGCCTAGTTGAAGCTTGCTAAGTTTCATAAACCAGCCGTGTTTATACAACGTTCTGTTCACTGCTCATTTCTGGAACAAACGACAAACTAGTATGCCTGCAGGTTTACTTTTTCAGATTGGTCTGTTTTATTTGATGTTTAGTAATTGACTTTTGTAGCAGACTGCACTCATAAATCACTAGTCGAGAAAGATTCCCTTTTGTGCAATCAAAGTTATACTTTCATTGTGTAGCTTTGTAATTGAGGATAATCGCCTCTGATTGTTAATCAGTGAGCGAATTTTGAATGTTATATTCTGTTCGACGTTTGTTTTTCCCAAAAACGATCGAATCTCAAGGGTACATTAATAAGGGATAAAAATCCCATCAGCCATAGAATTGAACAATGAGGTCAAAAAGAAATAACCGTTCCGAATGTATTTTTGGCCTTCTCCAACTGAGTTGCGGGTTCTATACACACTGATGTTGGCTAGTTGCGTTTTGACCTGTAGCCAATATATTAAGTATCAACTCTACATCTTCTTATATATCCCCCGACTGTGAAGTAGTAATACTCACAGCTGATTTATAAGTAACGTTCAAAATAAATACGCCTGTAACGTAACTATCCAAATGAATAGCACTTGAGTCCGAGTTGTCATAATTGAGTGCTTACACTCGAGGATTAAAAAAAACAACACAACATCTACCAAAACACTTCGTGAAATTCCAGACTACTTGTAATCTGCAGGTAGACGACAGCCTAAAAATCGGCTCATTAAGTTGAAGCTATTTTTTATATCAGAGGTTTTCATTATCAGTATTTTTCATTATAAGTCCATTCTATCAATTACCTCGGCTGTTTTCTTATTGCTTTGTCCAACTGAACACAGCATGATGAAGAATGTCCTGAACAGCCAAAACGGCGTAGATTATTTTTTCCATCAAGTGGCAATGAGTATCCATCAAAACAGTCACAGGACGAACCTACCTCAAAAGAAGAGTCGAGAAATTTTTGCAAATCAGGTCAGTGCCTGTTTTTGCGGGACAATCCACCGGAAGATAACTGTGAACACCAAATACCAACTCAAGTGATATACAACAGCAAACAAGCAGCTTATTTTAACGACATGGCCAGTTCTCCATGCGTGAATGCAGAACGCGTTTGTCTTCGTGAGTTGCCTGTAAACGACTCCACACATCACGGTCGTTCATGTTGCTACCTGCAGCCAACAGGGTCACACTTCTATAGGAAACGAGTGCATCCTCAAATCCACTGCGGGTGTATTAAAACATCGACCCTACATCGCCAGCATATACGTTTGGCTAAATATCCCAACACAAATGTGTGTAATCAACACTGCTGTGCTCGTTATTTGCGAAGATGTCAGTGCTGTTCTTCAGGAACCAGTTGTTCTCGCACGCCGTCACGTGAATTGTAAGTTCAGCAAAATTGAGAAATAGTCAAGCAGAATCGTTAACTTTTCAATATGGAAGCTCTTGATTGCAGAACTGTTACTAAGCTTTTGAAACAACCATGTGAATTGAGCTCAAAAACAATAATACGGATAATAAATTCTGTCAATACAACAACGGATGTGTATCCCGCATACCTATAATTAACTACTGGCAAACCCTTAAAAATGAAACCCGAGTATTCCGTTTCTTTCAGAGGGAGACTGGCTAAACTTCAGTGTTATTACTTGAGTTGCGATCAACCCTGAATGACACCTAGTGAATATAAACTACAAGTTCTCTACTATTTGCCAGTAAACATGTGGTATTATCCTTGTGGTGTAGACCAGCCACCCATCGATCGAATTAAGATAAAGGCTGTGTGAGATTACCAGTTTTGTTGTCTCTCAACTCGTACTTACTACAGAATATTTTATCATTATATTGACGTCGATATTTACACCACGAATAAGTTGGTGAAGAACAAATAGTTTTACTGACAGGATAAATAAGACTTTATACTCAATGCGTCTTTATTTTCCCGTTTACATAGCCGGCTGTACTGCCTGATTCCTTTCGTTTAAATAAGGGAATGTAACTAATTAATGAAATTCACTTAAAGTGTTGTTCTGCGGGTTTCTCCAAATGTTTTGAGTTGCAAATTCAACGCGTTAAAGATATGATGTGATGATACAGTAGAGCAACTTACACTGTTGTAATGAAATATGTACAACCAGTGACTACTTTGTGAGCTGATGTTTGGGGATTTTGGTTGGGCTAAACTGAACACCGCCCATAATTGGCCGCAACCTCCGCATTCAGATGCACCTTTCAAATGGTCCACTTCCGGATATAACGCTGAGTCCTAGTTGTGCTGGTATCAGGGATCACTGGTAGTGCATAGCACTGGTTGAACCGAAAGCTACCTGCAACCATTAGAACTCTGTGGACAACGTGTTGCCTGCAACTTCAGTACTCTCGCTATAAGGCAACCCAGTTTTCAAGTTTAAACACTCAATCGCAATTATGTGAATGTTCATCTCACCTGAACAACCTTAAGACAGAACAAACGGAACCACTCTGCTTCTTTTGTCGGATTACCGAATGTTTAAGAATTCTAACTTGAGCTAAAGAAATTGACCGCCTTAAACCCAGTGAACAAAAATTTAGTTAGTTAGAAAAGATCCCACTGTTAAAAATCTTGGCTTTCGCTGAATTCGTGCCAGTAGAAGATAAAACGCCCCTCAGCGCGACAACTGTCCTAGGAGCTTGACTATGAAGCAACACCAAGTGCTCACAATTGTGTCCGTCGGAACCAACTAATCAGTCGATCCAATGTCATGCGCAGTTCCTAAAATGTTCTACTTGAATTAACCATTCGAACAGTTCCTGCAGGTTCCATTAACCCGTATTGCACAGTGCCTTTGGGCTACTGATGAGTTTCCCATTCATCCCACTGTTTCATATGGAATCCGCTAAACGATCCAGGGTTATTATTGCTTCAGTAAGATTTGAGAGAATAATGGAGTGTTATCCTGCGCTCGTTGTGATAGAACTGATATGTAATTTAGCGTTCACGTGTGCATGATACTTCTTGTACACAGCGGGTCCTAGCGATGATTTTGTCCCTGGAAGTTAGTGAGAGATAAGTTGATTTTTTGAGTATCTTTTGCGTCTTCCTGTTCATCTTATAATTTAGCACGTTTGTATGGATGAACAGTTCAACGGATTGAACTTTGCAAAAATATTCGTTTATTGTATGTACGGTTTAATTTACATGGTTTAAGTATTGGATTAGTTACTTCTGGATAGTTAGCTTAGAACATTTAGACTGGTCCGTGTTTTTCATTGATGAACAACCTTGAGCATATCTTTTGATCAAATAGACAACCAAAAATGCAAGACAATTAGATACAATTGATTGAAACGATTGTCTACATCACCTCGATTGAACCTTGCAAATGTTCCTCGGAGGTTTCTGGATTCGGTGTTCGTGTAGGATAAGCTTGTGCTATGGATGTTTGTGAAATTCTGGTTTCATTATAGTTTGGTGATCGTTTTAAGTCACGTCATACCAACTTATTGGTTAGGCCGAAGCTAACAAAGAGTTCTGATATAGGGGAACAGACTTAGCATATACACCTCACCACCAGTTGTACACAGTTGCCCTTTAAAATGTACAATGAATTAGCAAAATGCTCATTTTGACAGTGAGTCTAAAATTCTGTTTCGCAAATACTTACATTCATGTAGTTTGGGATCAGTGTGGGGTCGCTGGCTTCTGTAACGACTCAATTTTCATGTATTACCTAGGTATTGTTCGCATTCACACACACCACGGAATTCACATGGGCAGCAACCACACGTCACCGGTTGTACTCAAACTTCATGTCCACTATCCAGCCTGACACAAATGACAAAATGCTGTTCACACCTACAAAGTGATTACTGCATTCAGAACGCTGATCCCCAACAGGCCTGTTATCCTCCCATGAGAATACAACAGGTCGCCATGATGGCAGACGCTAATGCTGTTGGATACAGAATGACAGGTTATAGTTCACACTGCCATGGACACCTTCCAGATCATCAACAAGCCACTTGGCAGTCATCAACTTTGCACGGGAATAATTGCGGCCTGATGCCCTACGTACAAAAAACAACGCAACGTGCACCGTCCTTGAATACGTATAGTTTTGCTATCTCCAACTGGTGCAATACGCAACAAATGCCTCCCCAGTATCGGGTATCCATTACAAATGGGCAGTGCGAGCAACAGCCTCAACGACAGCCTGTGATCGTATCAAATGGACCAATGGGATTTGTTCTCCCCTCAGCAATCCAACCCGCAAATGTGGACGCTTCATTGTCCAGGAACAACGTACAGCTTGCGACTGTGCCGGTTGTGTATGAAATTAAATCGAAACCGGGGCGCCCGCTTGATAACGAAGTTTTAAATCAGGGTAAGATGTCCTATTTATGAAAATGAAAAACAGAAACTAATGTTGATTGTGTCTGGTGTCTGTTCTTAATCAGATTTAGTACAACGGTATTTCGGCGTGTTTGGACTTAGCAGTGAAAATAACCAGAGTGAGATTCGAACACACAACTCCTATGATGTCCGCTGTGATTATCCACTAGAACATTGGTCGTATAAAAGCTGTGGCTGCAATAATTTGTTTGGTTTCAGATAATCATTTTTGATGTACGTGGTACTCGTCATCGTCAGTTTGGGCCGTTAACCAGGTAGAAGTGTTTCCTGTTTAAATCTAACATCTACTATTTGAGAATGCCCTCTAACAGCACTGTACACTTTGCGCAGTGATATACGGGCTTACTACCGAATGTGTTTCAGAAGATTCTGGATTACTTTCCAAGTGATCTGGTTGCTTTAAAGTATAAAGAAATAGTGCGCTAAAGGTATGTGGTCTTAATAGATATTTTGCCTTTAAGGAAATTAACAAACGGTCATAATGTGGTGGACAGTCAGGCAGGTGGTGCGAGCATTCCAACTCTCGGTGGAATACCTCGAACGGGGGGAGGTGCGTTCAGAACCCACCGCGAGTGGATGAAGGGGGGCTTGGGCGACCGGATGAGTCATCGCTCGACCGGATCGGACCAACGGGCGAGACGTGACAGCCGAAATAGAATTGATGACCAGATTGAAGGCCTGATTATTCCAACACTCTCAGGAATATCTCGGCACGGCTGTGGAGTATGATCAAAGCCCACAGTGGATAGACGGAGGACAACACGAGCGACCGGACAAGCCATCGCTCGAAGAAATTGGATCAACGGACGAGGAATAGTGGGCGGAAAACCCCCGGATAGAAGGCGTAAATCACACACCTATACCGGGTAGAGGTGCACACGACGTGTGAGTGGAAACGTGGGGGTGGCGTGGACGGGATTTGCGATTCAAAATAGCGAGCGCACGTGTGGCGTGGGAACTAGCGAGCTGGACAATAAAGATTGTGCTTTATTGAACGCCTTCTCGCTACAATAAGCCAAAGACTTATTACGTCATACCAGTGTACCCTCCAACTGGGAATAGACAATACTACTGGTGTATTGCATAATTTATCCCAGTTTTGAAAACACACTGACCAGAATGCTTCATAGTCTGCATTAATTCGGGGAGTTATCGTTTAGACAAATAATTCCAGATATTTTCCAGTTTCATCCACATGCGTTTTCCCCATCCACCTCTACTTTCTTTCGACAGAAACTATGGTAGTTCACCAAGAAGCAGCAGAAGAATTTTTGTACCAAGCAGTTTCAGGCTATCTATTAGGAAGGTACTGAATTACAACGTTCCAATTCGTTTCCGGTTAAACGTTTAAAAAGATAGACAATGTAGCAAACCTGAGGGGCAAAAATTTCAAACCGCTTCTTTGGATTTAGTGGTCTAATACCGTCCATCTTTATGATGCACATTTGGCTTCAGCATGAACATTAGATTTTCATTGTCTCAGCAGGGTAATTATGCAAGTGTATTGGACAAGAAAGCAACAGAAAACACGGAATGTTCTTAAGAATTCTGCTCAAGAAGGGGTCCTAAATTATAACTAAATACAATTAGCTGCAGCGCTGTAACAAACCGTATCCACCAGAGAGATTCTAGTCCATCCATTTGCTGTTGTACGTTGCTTCTTTTGCCAGCAGTCTGTGGATTCCGAAGTGACGCGCTTCCACATTTTGCTGCAAATGAAGTATCTGGTCATGTGGTAGCATGTCAGTTGCCGTTGACCACACAACAACAGAGACCGTCAGTTGCGCAACAAAGTGAACCAAGATTTGTGGGACTGTTGCAGAATTCCACATTAGAGCAAATGGAAGCACAAGGAGAATTAGTGCCTACTTGTGCCGTTTTGACTGTCAACGACGATCAAGGACAAACCGTCAAGCCAGACAGTTACGAGGTAGGTTAGCCTGTCTGTTCACTCCAACTTACTTCCATGTTAATAACTCTTCTGATGGTACCTGATGTAATATGTATAAATTGGTTTCCAATATGATTCTTCAATAGAATGCCTTGGAAAAACCGGAGCTTCTCAAAAGTATACAGTAAACACGTCAATAATCCCGTTAGAAGATTTACTTAGCCAGTTGAAGTGAAGTATGTTCTACTCAAACTAGACGCTTTTGGATGATGATGTAAAATGTTTAAAAGTTGATTCACATCAAATGGGATGGCTGGCGCTCTTGGTAGCCAGCGAGTATTTAAAAACGCCAGGGATATGCGACCATCTGGCCAACTGATCACGTTGCGCAAACTACAATGGTGGGTCACGTGTGGAACATTCGGCTGGTGTCTCCAATAGTTGAATACAGTCGCAAGACTACTTGGAATGTTTAGGTGGATGTGAAAGATTTGACTAAAAGGCTATGATATAGTAGCCCAACAGGAAATGTGGTATGTTGAAAAGTAAATTGAAAAATAGCTGATTCTCTTGGTTGCACCAATGAGGAAGCCTTACTCTTATGTTACTCTGTGTAGTTTGACACAGTGATGAGGAAAGTGAACTAGACGCCGCCAATAGTTAAATAAAGCTGTTGCATTTAGGGAGGCTTTTTCATCCATTAGAACGAAGTCCCAGTCTCTAGATTCACTTTTGTCAAAGTTTGAACCCTTGTTCCTATGAGACAACTTAAACAAATCCACCGATCAAAGTTAGGCAGCTTTTGGCTGCTGATTTGGTACTTTAAAACAGGAATGTCGAAACTTTGATCAGGATAGTATCAAGGACAAAGTTATGTTTCGTACCAGTACTGGATGCGTTCCGATATGCGTTCAGATATACTGTCGATAACCGCGATCTGCGCAGTTTTAATGCAAAATGTTCTTCCGTCTGATCCGGTTGATTTCCTAGCAGACGATTAGTGATAGTACTTGTTAGAACTCTTTCTGTTTTATTGTATCACAATATTACAGTTTTCTTTAATCCAAACGCCCTTTTTTCGCACAGCCACCGTTTTATTATAACAGCGCAAACAACACGTGTTCATCTAGTGTGGCCGCCACAACCAATAGCAACTCCCTTCGTATTGCGTTAAACACTGAGGAAATCACCGGGAATATGAAAATTATAGGTGAACAATCATCTGGCTCAAGGATTCCATTTGGCTGCCACAGCATAAGATCACCTCAACCCAGCGGATCGTTCAGTACAGCAATTACTGGTAAGTATTTTCACATTTGAATCAATGTCCGCGTGTTACTTTTGAGGTACTCTTTCTACAGCTTAAAGGCTGGTCACCGTTATGGGTCAGCTAGTAGAGTGAGTACAGCCTAGCTGCCTGTTTATATATTTTCGCAGTCAACACTTTGGAAAACCTTCACGTAACCATGGTTTCATTGAGAAACACAAATTGAGCACTAGAAAATACTTTGTCCACTCAAAAGTTTATTTAATTTAATAAGTTCCGCGCAAATCGAGGAAGCATTTAGATATATTTGGTTCGGGCGAAATTCTATAAACAGTCCACTGGAATGACGACGCTCAAATAAATTTGTGCCTGATCTCTTGATACTGCTGGATTTGAAAAAGGGTCATTTTTTCGGTATATATTTGGTCCTTCGAGCGAGTTTAATGGTAGCTATCCATTTAAAAACAGCCACTATCTAGTGAACGAAAATTTCGCAGAACCAGTTTATATGTATCATTACACAATTGCAATTGGTCCAGTATTCAGTGCCTTCTTGCTGTTTTTATTTTTTTTATCAGTCGGATGATTACGGAGTGGATTACAATGATTTCATCGGTGGAATATCAATGTTGTCATTAACTCTGTTTTGATGTTTTCCATGAGATACTTGATACACATCTTTTAAAATTGTATTCGTTGCATATCTCTGTCTTTCTATAGAATTTAGCACGGTTTGTACTAGTTGTGTGAGCACTTTATTACTTCCAAGTTCCTTTAGTGTTGCACACAAGACAATTTGTGTGTGTCAACCATCTGCTTTTACATTCCGTGAATTGTTTCATGAACAAATATGCCGTCATTCGGTCCAATTTGAAGTTTTGTTATATCCAGTAAATATGGATTATTGGTCCCAGCAAACTGGAAAGTATAGACATAAAACGAAACCGACGAGATCACTTACACTAGTTATTCTTTTTATGATCCGGGTATACATTAACCAACCGACACCAACGAAAGCTTTTGGTTGAATTGAAATGGTGACAAACAGGCTAGTTTCTTACGTGTAGCTTCAGGCTAACTGGACAAAAGTGAGGCCAGAAAAAGTTTACTGAACGAAGATATGGTTGTTTCAAACACAATGTGAAGAAAATTTTAACAAAAACCCACACGTGGTTGTGGGGTCATTACATGTTTGAAGGGTAACAGACCATGTCATGCTCAATGCTCAAGTAAGTGCTCAACCTGTCCGATTTTAGGGCTTCTGCAACAATCAAGATATGAAAAAAGCTTTATGTTTCCGGTGCCAGTACCTACGACACAATTCATGTTCATTCCTGAAGGCTACGACAGAAAAGTCTTACGGATCGAACTGCCGTAACTTGCCCGCAGTATACTGGAAAATAAAATATTCAAAAATGATAGAGTTGCATAATAATACAGTATAATACATATAGATTGAACATCACCCACAAGTGATCGCAACTGTCGCATCCCCATAGACTCCCAGTCGGATCCTTTTGATCAACAGGAACACCGGACTTGAGCTGCACTTTCTTCCGAACTCATCAGTAGTGGATATGCTTGTCACTGCCGGGACTAGAGCTCCAGCCACGCTTTCCTGAGGCGATCTTCTTGATCACTGTGCCATTGGCTTCACAGTAGGCACGGCCGAATTAACATGTGTGATCACGTTGCCCAATCGCCCCGATGGGAGACACAGTAAATGTCCTGCTGACTCCAACTGATGTCCCTCGGCTAGCACTTCTTTCTAATATGCGATAAAATATAATGTTATACTAGTGTAAGACAAAAGTTTTAATTTTTGTGAATGCAGGCACGTCATTGGCTGTTGCACATGCCACCTCGGACAGTGTCTAACAGATAGTTTGAATAACTACGAAGTCCATAACCAGCTAGGCAACGCCCATCCACTTCATTCACCAACACAGTCAGGTTCGTCAGGTTCCATAAACATGTCATCATTCAAACACCCCGCGGTTTTCGACAACTTCTGATGGCTCCAATAAATAACTTCCAGTACGGTAATGGTTGGGCCGGCATACGCAGTATGTATCCCAACCATAGCAAATTATGTGACATGATTAGTCGACCAGTTGATCGCATATCACCAGCGTTCCTAACAACGCGTTGTAGAACGGCGTGTTGTTCGTACAATCATCTCATCTGATATGGGCGAACTGACGGAGACAGCAGTGATCAAACACAACAGGGCTGTTTATATCTCCTTTACCAAAAGACTATATTTCTGAAGCACAGAACGAAGCGAAGTTCACACAGTCCTTATAAACCTGTCCCTTCGAAAAAACTGGATGTTACTTAAACTCCCAGCACAATGGAGGTTTGCAAAGATGGCAAGCACCTTTGCTACTCTGACAATTATGTCAACACCACTAATAAAAGCTTATGAAATAGTGCCAATGAAACGTACCTAACAGTCTACAGATGTACGGTGGCTGCTTGTAGCGGACAACATGCGTGGGAGCTTCCTGCTCCTGAAGTAACGCTTTCCATTTTGAAGGTGTGAAGCGCTATCCATACAGACAAACTGATTTAGGGTCTGGGAGAGGTTCAACACCAATTCACTTAATTTCTCGAGTGCACCTACTAGACTGTCGTGCATGACAAACTGAAACAGGAAAAAAGGGATCGGGGAGTGTTTAAAACATGAATAGAACTAACGAATGCCCGAGACAGTTGTCCATAAACTGTCAGACTGCTTCCATTGTAGACAAACAATGATACTAACAGATTCACGTAATAATCTGGAATCAGTGTGTGAAGACACCGTTCTAGAAGGATTAAGCAGTAGACGAATCAAGAGCAGCATTCAGTTCTGAACCACCCACGGACACCGTCTTCCAAAAAGAGTGTCTGGGCTCCAAGACCCTCCGCATAGCAAATAGAGTTCCGATTGGACAAGGCTCCTGCCTGTTCGTCATGCAGCTGCTTTTCTCTACTGTCAGTTCGTCGGCATAAAATAATACCGGTAAGTAACTCGGACGCAACAAGGACCAGAATGAAGACTCTGTGTAAGTCACACAGATTGTGGGTCTTGTAACCAAAAAAAACCGATGATCACAATTACGGCATACCTGCCCCAATTTCCAAAAACGGCTCAAATGACTATGTTGGCTCTGGCATGAAGATTCTCTCGTTATCCTTAAAAAGAGAAAGTGAGGGAAGACTTCGTCCAGCAGTCATGTTAGGCTTCAAACATTTCAGCTCTAGGATCACTTTGATATCAATGGAATGCCGTCCGGAAGACAGTAATTGATCACTCAGGTCTCTTCGTCTATGGTCAGTCGAACTATTTACAGCAACTTTAAGTCAGCCTCTTTCGAAAAGAAGCACTAGACTGGAGTTTTGCTCATTAGAAGTCGAGTCTAGAGCTCGTCAGTAAAGCACATCCCTGCCACGGCCGAGACTAGAACTTCGGCCACACACACATGAGGCAACCGTGTTTACCACTGCGCCGCTCACCTCACACTGGACATGGCCAAATTGTCATATGTGAACACTAAATCACGTTCGCTTGTGTGTAATGATCAGGTTGCCCAATCGTCCAGAAAGGAGACAGTTACTGCCTGTTAACTCCAATCGATGACCCCTCAGCTAGGTCTTCCTTGAAAGTTAAAATCACAGAAATCATTAACTTGTTGAGTGATGTTTTAGTTACTGGTGAATGATATTTGATTTTGGTTTTCATACGTATTGAACATAACCCACAATTGATCGCAACTATCGCAATCTCATGGACTTTCCAGTCCGCCCCTTATGAACAGAAGAAGCACTAGACCCAAGTTCCTATTGTTGAGTTCATCAGCTGATAGTAATACTCATAACACACACGAAGTCTAGCAAACAAAGAGCAGCCGATATTGTCTCGATGTATACAATTTGTGATGAGACGACGAGACATACACGAAATATAAGATGTACAATGTTTCCACTACAGAGTTCATCACAACGGTAAACAGTCCAGTGACTACAGAAGACAAAGAATTGGATTATGAAGTTCCTAGCGCAGTCATATTTTATTTCATCTGTAAGATCTCATTATTTCCCTCAGTTCATATTAATCAACTCCTGAACAAAACAATATAAAATACTTGTGTTTTATATGGAATACAGATGAGTAGTAGGGGATTTTGATTTTCATATAAATTGAACATCACCCACAATTGATCGCAGCTGTCGCATTCCCATAGACTTTCCAGTCGGCCCCTTTCGAAAAGAAGCACCAGACTCGAGTTTCGCTCTCATTAGAGCTCGTCAGTAGTGCATGTCCGTGGTTCAAGTCCCGGCAGTGGCGATGATATGCACTACTGACGAGCTCTAATGAGAACGAAACTCGAGTCTGGTGCTTCTTTTCGAAAGGGGCCGACTGGAAAGTCTATGGGAATGCGACAGCTGCGATCAATTATGGGTGATGTTCAATTTATATGGAATACTTGTAATGAGCTTGGGAAGAAAGTTAACTTGGAAAGGCCAGATATTAATGGAAGTGTCTCATGTTCGGAACGAAACCATTTTTACTAATATCATGAGTAGGGGTGGATAGTCCACGGGAACCAGAGTAAGCATTGTCTGGTTTGCTAGCTAAATCGAACGAATTCTCCTAATAAATTACACACGGCAGTTAATAGATGTTTCGTTTGATGTAAGTTGAGCAGGAACAGGCACGTGTAAATCAACTAACAATGCAATCGTCTGAGGAAATTTAAACCCTAATATCCTCTTGAAATGCAACCAGATTGGTGTTACAGTATCAGGGAATCCATGTTTTTCGCCCAAAACCGCCTACTTCCTAGAGAAGACGACTTCACCTAATTAGATAGTGCGAAAATTTTTTTAACAGTCGAGAACCTTCGCTATTTTTTAAACTGTTCGATCTTTATTCCGCTATGGTTATTAGTGGCTTTCTGGCCTAAACTACTATTTTCGGTAAATTCCTTTGGTCCTCTGATTCGAGAATATTTTCAAACCATTATGTACCATTTAAATACTCCATAATTCCCCCCTTGATGTTCACGTTTCTAGGGCGGAACAAAGTTGTTTTTGAGTCTGTCTTTTGGTTTACCTTGACAGCAATTAATGATCATGTCGATCTGGAGACCAATACTTCTGCTTCATTTATTACGAGAAGGAGAACTCGATTTCTATCAAGCGCACTACAATTCCTTGAAGGAATCAGCATGTTTTTAAGGGTTTACAACAAACAGTATACATCAAGTGTTGAAAGAAAGCAAAATATACACCTAAACCGCACATGAACAAACTGTGGCCCTGATATGAAACATTTTGTGGAATATCACACTAACAAGACTGCGTAAATAAACGCCTGTATTATGTTTCATATCCAAGCATCTCATCCCATTGTTATGGTGTGCTGGTATATGTAATACTAATTTGTCACTAGGAAAACAATTGATCTAATTTTGCATACTATTTACTACAGGATGTGGTAAAGGTATCACTCTGTGATTGATACATCACAATAATTGTGTTTTATGAAAATATCAAGCATGATATAAAGTCAACATAGTTTATTTTTGTTGTTTTTTCGACTGGAACATTAGTTGGCAGTGACTTTGGTATATCATAAACCGATAATCCTATTTCCACTTACGATTTGCTTAGGTGTGATAGCCACAACCCTTTAGTGTATCCCTCTAATGTATTCAATGAATACAAAAAAGAAACACGGTTGTCACACTACACACTATTCAAAGTTAACTAAGAAACTAAGCGATTTTACCATCATCACTAGAAACTGAGTATAGCCTACGAAATTTCTTTTACTTTACTGTAAAGAGCACGAAACAAAGTGTGGGATTTATCTCGTTATCAGCAAACCAATCATAATATTACCGAAGTTCATATTGTCCAGCAACATCTGCGTTTTTGTTACCCTGTTCCGCCACTCAGTAAGCATTGTTAAGTGATTGAGTATTAGGAGTGCTGAGTTGTTTCCAGTAGTTCTTAAACCAATACAGTTATGGGGCTTCAATAAAACTTGGTGAGGTAGAAACCGTAAAATCTATGATTTGGTCGTTAATGTACAACATGAAAAAGCGGATGTCACACTATACGTAGACAAACTTCAAACGGACATTCAAGGGAAATAATGTCGCACAATAAGAGTAAAATACGCGTGTGCATGGTTAGGTTGTTTATGGTTGTTCTGTGATGACGGTAGACGCAAGTGATCATTGCTTAATGTGTTCTCTCCGCGTTGAATTATACTGTCAGTTTTCATTAGTTTGATAACAGTTACTGCTGATCGCTGTCATTTACTTACTGTGAGTTCAGCTCCGTCTCACAGAATTGGCACATAAGGATGTGGGCAGTTGTGTACAAGGGGTTATCACGTGACTAGACAAGTCTATGACAGCTGTCGATAAGATATTACTGCGCACTTATTTGTCTCTTTTGATAAATTTACTACATTTCATCTTGTAGAGCAACGGAGTGCTAAAAATTATCCGTAGGGAGTGAAATCTGAAGTAAAACAGTGAATTACTGAGAGATCCGTGAATGTCCGACAATATTTCGGTGATATCGCCCAAGAATCTGAAAATCGTTGGTATTCGCGACGAAAATGATCACGAGCCTTGAAATGTTTGTTTTAATCGATCGTCAACTGGTATGTCCTTCGTTTTGCGTCAAGAGTGAAAATATTAATGATGGGTGTTGTGATAGCAAACATGAGTTTTCCTCTCAAGTAGCTTTTCATGTTCGATTAATAGTTAACCGTCCTATGTTAATAAATAATGTATTGTGTATAAATTTGATTTCAGGTTATGGATTATCTACAAGGATTCAAAGATGTATTCGAGGGTCGGGAATTTTCTAGCTTCAAGGAGTTTAGAAGTTGTTTTGAAAAATATATGAAAGACCACAGTGTTTTGTGCGTACTTGATTCAAGCAAACAATCAAGCAATGGACACTTGAAGTATGATAACGTGAGTGGAGTACTACTGAGGTTACGTATTAGATGGCGTACCAGTGCATCAAATAAAAGCGACGTAGGAGCGAAAGCCGCGGATTACGACGTGTTTAGTGAGTTGAGTTCACATACATTCCATTGCACGGTTATCGTGATACATGCTGCGAGCCACGCTTCAACGTCGTTAAGAGGAAATCCATGGTTGTTAGCTCTTACATTAGAGCACAACTACGACCTCACTGCTTTTCTGTACAATGCGCACACAACAAACCGTCGGCTCACTGCAGCTGAAGTGAGCGACTCCAGGCGTCTGTTCCAGTACAGTACTCCAACTGAGGAGTTGAAACAATATGATGCGGGTGTTTATGGCATGTATATAATGACAATGGATATTTGCAACACCAGTCGTCTGTTGAAACCTCCGACAATAAGTGGGTTTGTGTACATTGATGTTGTCGAAAATCTGCCCCAAATTCTTGATCATATAGAGGAAACTGGCGTATTGCGTGTCATCAAATACGACAATACTAGATACAAGCACATATGTTCCGCGCGGAAGCAGCAAGTACAGTTGTTCAGACGTTTTCCTCATGTGGTCAACGTTGATGCTACGCATGGAACCAACTGCTACAAGTAGTTCCTCTATCAGTTAACATATGCGGTTGTAGCTTGAAGCTATATCAGTTTTTCGTCACAGAGGGAATGGGCCATGGACGCCGCGTGATGTATGGCTGTGCTGGCAGTGAAACGTATGCTTCCCTGCGGAGTGTCTGTGTAACACACTCATTCAAATGAACCGCAAAAGGGATAAGATTTCAATCATTAATGGAACGGTACTCAGTTTCTTATGGAGATAGCACAATGTTTACTGTTACTATAGCCAACTAATAGAAATACATCCAGACTGTGCTCGGATTTATTGGTTGTCTAATTCGTGTTGACTAGTACCACCTTTTCATTGGCACAAAATAAACATCACCATTTTGGAAAGAAGCCTGTTTTAGACTTTATCAGTTGTGCTCTCCTCAACATGGCTGAGATTCGACCTTCAGCTACGTTTCCGTGGTGCTACCGTGTTGACCACTTCGTCCGAATGATAGCTGGGTTCAAACGTGTGATGGTTAAGTTATATTAACCAAAATTCCCTCCATCTAGACGGTTACTCGGTCTTCGTCATTACGCCAGTCCATTTACAAAAACAAATGTAATGACAGGCATTTGTCAGTATTGAATGAGAGAATTACTTCCTGAAGGGGGAAACCACTTGTCATGGCGGTGGATCTCAGTTAGAACACCATTTTTATAAAATACGATCTTTTCCTGTTGATCAACTTTCACGCACATGCTGCAGCAGGTGGAATTGTGGTCGATCGACACCATCCAATCAACAAACGACGATCATCTCCTGCACCGAGTTTGTTTGAGGAGGTTGAGTTTTAAAAAATTGTTTATATGCACGTCGGATTTAAACAACTGACTTGCTCGAGACTATGTCATGGAACGTAGCCACGAACTGGTCTAGTAGCAATTGTACATACTCTTGTTTCCCTATAAAAAAAGGGTGCTGCTTTTAACTAAACTGAGACTTCTTAGTGCCGCTCAGACCGTTGTTTTTCTGGTTTTCTCGATTCAGTAGCCCAGCATGCTACACCGCTTGGTGCCGATAGTTTACGCGTGAACCTGATAAAAGTAGTGGCCATGGAAGTTTCACTTACTTTTGAACATAATTCAGTATTGTATGGGACAACTGAAAAGCTTTCTAAGTTTGAAACATCTCGAATGATCCACTCTGCAATATACTCAGCAATCCTCTGGAATCTAGTTGCAAAATCTAATGAATTTAGTTAAATAATCTGCGTCAACTTGAGCCATATATATTACACAGGCAAAATATTGCCTCTTCACTGCACTACGGCGAACAGTTTTTAATAACGATGTACTCTTTACGTGTTGGTGCAACTCTTTTATCATAAACAAGCAGAGCACTCTATCATGAAGCAAAGAACGTATCTGTTTAGCCACAAGGTACATGCTGGCAAGCAGTAAAGCGTGTGGGAGAACAACACAGTATCAAACTTAGCAGATGAATGTGAGAGTTGAATGCAATCAATACAACTGCACAGAAAACAATCCCTCGCCCACATCCACTTTCGCATTAATCATCTCTGTGGATAAGATTATGCAGTATCCATTGCATAGTGCATCTTTGATCCAGTGTTTTGGTCTAACTTTCTTAGAAAATCACACAGGGCATAAACGTTCTGTTAACAAATGAACCGATAACTCAGTCAGTTTACTATGCAGTCCTTGGGGTTGTCACAGTGCTTCATATGAACGACTGATATTTTACTAAAGCGGAACAGTCACGTCGACAGAAAAATGGGCGTGAACCATCAACTTCCGACAGGTTGTCAACTTGAAAAGAAAAGAGCGCGCAACACCACTCGCATTCAGACGTTAGTTACAAGACACGATTAGTAATATTTTTAAGAATATACCTTTCAGGTGTTGAACAACTGCTGATGGACAAATTCAGCCAGTTACTTTCGATAACTATCACCAGACTCTAGCTTTTCTATTCTAGAGCCCGTCGACAGTTAAACTCTAGTAACGCTTACATGAGGCGACCATGTCGACTACTGCGCCGGTGACTCCATATTAAGCACGACTGAATTATCAGGTGCTACTGAGACTGCACCAATCATTTGTGAGTTATGTTAAATATATTCAGGACAGGATCACACATTACTTATCAATAATAAGTTTCCCACTAATATATTGTGATTCATAGATTGTAAATTATTTTATGAAGTCGTGAATCTGAAGAGTGAAGTGAAATCGTACGCCTAAAATGATTCAGAGACGAAACGCTGAATGTCTTCCAAAGATGGAATCGAAAACCTGCAAATTTAAACAAAATACGAAGTGTGCGCACGTTTGGTAGCGAAAGGTGTGTTAATTGCCAAATTTATTCATCACAAACTTTTGTTAGCACACCAAGTTTGGTTTGCGTTTGTTGTAGTCTGATTATATGTTAGTGCTCATGGTGACTTTTAAGATCGCTAAGGTATGTTCTCAGGTGGCATAATGTGTGTTTTGTTAAAGCTGTTCATGCGCAATAATTGGGAAATTGCCGATTGGATGTACTCATCGACATCCGTTTGAAACTGCGAATCTCGGTTGCAAGGCGACACGTGCTTTTCTTATTACGTTTATGATTATATGACTGAAAGGACAGCCCATCTTTTAAATTTTGAAAATACCATGCATTTCAGTTCGAACTGACAAATTAACGTATAGTTTGTGTGGCATTAAATTTCAGCAAAATAACCATATGTGATTTCTAATGAGTGAAACAACGTAAGCAGATTTCACGCTGGTTTGTGTTGAAAGCTCAAACGTCAACTGTTATTTGCCCTGAAGCAAACCACACCCTGTGATCGTATTTCCTCCTACGTGTTGCGTGGGTGAGTTCGTGATAAGTTTCAAATCTCTTTTGTCTACCAAAGACTGGTTCGTCCATCAAAAGCGTTTGAAAATTACGCACATGAAGGAGTACGTGTGCACAGATGCATAATTGAGAGAGTAAATCACAAATAACATTCAGATGGCTCTAGAAAGTATTTATAATCATGGTACTTGCAGCTGATACCACCGACAACGTTATACTCACTAACAGTAGCAACTCAGTCGTTGAAATGAATGTTTAGCTGCCGCACACATGTACGAGAAGATTTCGTTTGCATATAAAGATAAGGAGGAATAATACCATATTCTCATAACATCCATGATACATGCATGAGTATCTTTGGTTTCCGGTGCTGGTTACTATGTTTAACTGTTCTCTCACAAACAGTTTTGTGATTAATAGAAACTGGATGAACCACGTTCGTCAGGCTAACGTTTTGCATACAGGTGAGATGAGGACACTGTTAATATTTTAGGCTTCATGAAGACATACATGGAAAATAGTACACAGGGACAAAGAATCAGAGTCTTATTTGATGCCACCGTGCTCATATTTTGGGTTATGAGGGTGGCTGAAGCGATTGTCACATTGACACTTAGCAGCAAACGTCAAAAGAAGAATTTCCATTGCTGCCTTCGTCTAGCTCTGCCACGTCTCTTTTCAGTCAAATTTGAAGATCCTTGTTGCAAGAAAATCTGCTAACAATGTCGTCCGTCCGTAATGGTGGTGGTCTGGGTTGATGCTAAGGCTCTGTACGACAGTGTTAGTCGAATAATGACAAAGGCACTGCCTGTTCCATTGTAAATTTATACCGCCGGTGTTCAGTTTATCCAGATGTATATGATACTTGAACTATGGTGTACAGTCAGAATGATGCATGCTAGTTGCATAGGTTTTGTGCAAAAATCGCTTGATTGAGGAATAACTGTCATTCAACAGAGATCACTTGAATGACTGACACTGAGAAGCAAGTACACGCAGGTAAAAACGTAGCCAATCGAATGTGTGAGCCACAACGTTTTCAATCTCAGGTCCGAATAGGCAATCCGCTATTAGCTTACCCTGACCACTTGTTTCCTCCAGAAACGTATGTGTGCGTTTATGGTCTGTGAGGGACGGTAACCACCATGTCTACTTTTCTAAGGATGCAGACTAGCTTTCGGTGTTTTCTGTGGGCCATCAAGCGCAATAGTGCTGGCTCGAATTTGGCCGGCCAAGTACAATCCAAAATGCCCAAATAACCAGATTTACACTATCGCCCCTCCCCCATTAGAAATGTCGGTCGCCCTGATCTGCACCTGAATTTCTTGTCATAAGACTAGAATTGTATATTATAGCTGTTGTGTTCACATAGTGTCACAAATAGGTGGACTGGTCCAGTTGAAATAATAGAATTTACAGTGGTCCAACAGATTCAGCTTATCACAAGATGGCTTACCATAAATTACAAGATAACTGGAACTTCCGCCACGCACATAATGACAGAAGAACATCGTCCCGACAAAGTAAGGGCAAGCAGTGAAATAACTGGCCACTGGTATGATTAATAACCAGTGGAGCAAGAGACACTTTCGAGCTCATGCTGACTTTCAAACTCAATGATTGCCCAACTGATACCAAACAAACTTCTCGGCAATAATGGTTGATAGCCAGAATAGGCATTGTTTCGACTAATTAGTGGAGTGGATTTTGCTTTGTTAGCATAGAAAGACGAGATGTATGAAAGTAGTAGTGTTTGAACGACGAAAAAATGTGCCTTACCCGACGCAGTGTTGTTATTTCGAACCTGTACAAGTGTACTTACTGCGTCGGATTGCAATCTAGAAGTCGACTATTATATAAGGACTTGAAAACATTTTCCGTTCGAATAGTGAACTCAGAAGACCGGCTTAGCAAGATGGTAGTACCAATTCGTATGTTCTCATCAGTTGCTACACGCAACAGCGGTGGACATCAAGTCTATTTAAGCGAATTATGTTCATAAATCAAGTCAATGAATACACTAGTCTGTCATTGATCAAAACCATGGCAGACGGAGATTCAAAATCAACAGTTTTTGCACACAGAGGCTTGCTACACATGACAAGCAGCGCCTCGAAGGTCTGTGATTACAGGCTTGTCAGCACGGACCAACATACGGAAAACGTTTGTCGGATCGACCACATGACTAGTCTCCAGCACACATCTGGCGATCGAGGAAGCCGGCTTGCACTGCTGGCTGGGGTGGTGTCGGATCAAGCCCCGCATCGATATATCTGGGCCCGTGTTCCTTCAGCCTAAGAGACAGACATCGATCATTTCTACCAATGTGAACATCCCAGCAACTGCAGATGAGCTGGTAAGTACAGCATGATCTAGACAGCTCTGGTATCCACGTCTTAATGTGAGGAAGTGTGATTGACTTGGTATGACTGAATAAGGGCAGTGTGGCTGCGCTGTACGTCCGTTGGATGACCTGTGTCAATCATCGTGTTAGAAACGATATATGATTATCACCTTTGTATGGTAACTTTATGTACGCCGGTTTCCTCGGAACGGATGTCTCTAGTGGGTTTATCATTCTCGGTATTTTGTAAAGGTCAATAAAACCCATTGGCTAGGCGTTGGAGACCAAGGTATCACGGATAAATTTCAAATCTGTAATTAGTATACCGCTCGTACCTATTGCTCACGCTCTGTGAAACAAACAATGAACCAGTGAGTGGTTATGTTGTATAGATGAGAACCTGCTGAAATTCAGATATTTTCCACCCCAAGTGTACTTACGCTGCACTGACCGACACACAGTACCATCCTTCCGTTGCCTAATGCTGGCATACAGAAAGGCAAGCATGTCTTCTTTTTCAAACTCAGATGGTAACGTTAAGCTTGGATGTCAGGAGTTCAACAAACCCAACTGATTTTCCATTATCTCTATTTTGTGCGAATATTATGATGTTATCAACATACTGACGATAAATCGGAGTGACATGCAGTGAATTTGTGATACGGAGCTCAGTCACAGACATGAATAATTCAGCGAAAATCGGTCCTAGAGGGCTACCCATCGTAACCCCGTCCATCCGTTTATATTCCATGTTTTGAAAACACAATTTAATATTTTCCGTACACAATAATACCAAAGGTTTAAATATGTTGTTTGGGCTGTGAAGCTTTATGTTATTAGCCAGTGCAAAGCCGTAGACAAAGTCGACCGTCTCCCTTGAGAGCACATTGATGAAAGGCTACTTTATGTCAAAAGTGCACAAAACTTTTCCTTTCGACTCAGCATTATCTAGAATATCACACATCTCTAACCTGTCTTTCAGACAGAATTCTGAAGTGATTGCGCGAACTGGCTGTAAAATATTCAATGGCTACTTGGCCAGGTTGTGATAACGCGAAATCGCCATCATAAGGAATGGCCGCGAAAGTGTTTGCTGTTTGTGAATCTTTGGTAAACCGCATAACTGTGGAGCTGTACTACTAACAGATTTAATATATTTGTACTGTTTTTCGATTAAACACCCATGTAAACGTGAAATCTGCAACTCACAGAAAATGTGTCTTTACACCAACATTACGTTGTCAGGTTGGCTGACCTGTTAAAAACTTTGTGTTATCTGAGAGAATGACATTTTCTCCACATGGTTCTGTTTATCCATCACAACAGTTCTAGACCTTTTACCAGGTTACGCTTACATCCTTTCAGTTACCAGTTCATTGAAGGCATGACAGAGCACACTCCCGATTGGAAACTTTTGTTGGGTGGAAGCTTTCAAGAAATGGTGTAATAAATCCACCAATTTAGCCTTAAACAAATTGTGGTTGTCCACAAATATGACAGCCTGCTCAGCCAATTGGTCACACAGGTTTTTGAATTGCAATTGCACTTGCAAAGTGTCAATAATCCTATGCGGACATTTAAGTTAAGGCCAAAGAGAAAGTACTTCTAACTGGGGGGCCAGAAATGGATCTCGAAGGGAGATTCGCAATGAATTTTTGTGGATCGGTTGGAAATACGTCTGTGGGTGTGGTAAAAAACAAAGATCTTTGTAAATGTGCCTTGCTGGAGTCCCAAATACATTTGATAGTTTGACTACAGAAGTTTGGGAACTTAATGCGCGAAACAATCAACAAGATTTTTAACAGTGGCATATAATTCAGTTTGATTTTGAACAATTTTGTCAGTTCATCATGAGTGGGCCCGATATGCGATCCATCCAGGAATCTCAGATTAAACGATGTCACACCAAAAGGTTTTATAATAACGATCAGGTCCGTCACAGCCAAGTTGCCGACGGTCTCCATATTAACCAGCAATCCTGTACTATTTACCAGTAACGCCCGATGTACTCCTTGATTCCGTGTGAACTCATATGACTGTTTACACTTATTTAATCTTAATGGTCAATAATTAGACTCTTATATGCCACTATGCCAACTGTGATGTTCTAGGACCAGAGACAACCCATTACGTAAATGTAGCTGAAATTCGATTCTAAATGTGACACAACAGTGAAATTGCCATAACAGACATTAAAGTCCAATTCTGGCTTAAAGCTATTCAGAAAGTACAACTGATTCAGTTCAATATAGGACACCGAAAGATACCTGAATTTGTGAGTTATGTTCAAAACACTGGAAATGAGTCGGCAGTCAAGTTACACGGAAGGGTTTAATTATAAAATCACGGTGCCTACGGTATTTCCCACCTTTCTGTTATCACTGTATTGCTTTACACTATAAACTTTTTGAAACATAATGTAATTTATTGACAGAATGTTTGTGATATGTATGGGTAGACGACATACTTTGTTTGTGGGTGAACAGCGACCCAATGTTAGTGATTAGAACGGTGGGTTTAGCATCGTCGTTCTGGGATGTTCATGAATTAATCCTCGTAGAATATCAAGAAGCCTAACGGTTATGTTGACAATTTCCAAAAATTGAAACAGGCCAGCTGATTACAAAATTAGCACGATTAATATGATGTTCACGTTGCCGTTTAGGTTTGGGAAACCACCATTCTCTTCGGAATCTGGACGAGAAAGGTGCACCGTAGACTGTTATGCTGTTTTTAATGTGAAGTTAGACATTTCCACTTCCACATCTCAAACTTTCAGATTTCACTGGGCACAGCTCCTTAAATAAATTTACATTGTTTACTTGAGTTCTGATTGTTGTCCATAACGCTTGGCAGAGGTACAACCACCGAAACTTCATCTTACAGAATTTCAACCGATGACGTTTACAGTGTTCATGTGAGCGCCAAACCTAACATGATTTTTATGTAAATAGTTGTCAGGCCAACCAGTAGTTTTTTCTGACTGTAACACCTGAAACAACCATTATCTCAAAATTAATCCAGTAACCCGAAACTTGCAAATTGTTTCAACTAGATTAGTCTGTTCCCTCATTCTGCGTTCTAACCAGTTCTAATGAGAGGGGTATGTTTTTCCTTTTCAGAATCCTGATTGCTACTCACTGTGACTTGTAGCTGCAGCCTACGGTTTGTTGATTTGGCCGAGATATTGTGGCGTTATTGTAATAGTACTTAACCCATTCTCTTCACAAACGCGGTATCGTAGGTAAGAAACCCAGCCAAGAACCAAGAGGAAGAAATATTTTCAAAGCCTAATATGTCCTTTGTTAGTGTGATTCCTGAGGAAGGCCACGCGAGGTGGTTGAAACGTGGAGTATTACAACTTGCTCATAACATTCTTTTATTCTCAGTCTATTTATCAATATACAGAATCAGTTTTGGAAGAGGTAAAAATGGTCAGTAGAACAATTACCTTGTGTAATTTATGCGGTTAGGTTGTGGAATAATGTTCCCTGAAGCTTTCAAAAGATAGCAAAATTGTACCGTGGTAAATACTAATCATTATTTTGCGTTGATAATTCAAATTTCTCATTGTTCCTATACGAATCTGGTATAGCAAAAATTTGCTGTTTGTATTGTCCGTTAATTTCAAGCGCGTAAGCATCAGTGATCATCTTCTGTACTCTGCTATGGAATGTACTGAAATTGCCGTGTATTTGAAATCTCGTCAACTGAGCATCATTGTTTAGCGCAAACATAAGTGATTCACGCTAACAGTTGGAAGTAGCTAATGTACTAGTGTTAATCGCATCTTAATTTGATGAGACAGAAAGAATGTACATAAGTCAAAACAAACCTAATGTTATAATGACCGTGAAATTCTAAGCGCGAAATTTGGCCTCGCACTTTCCACACTCAACTAGTTTTTTTGCACTGATAACATGAACAGAGTTAACCGAATTCAGTATTATATACAACAATTCTTGACAATAAAATGGAATCGTGCTAAAAGAATGATTGACCAAACCGTACTGCCTTGTTGAGAAAATCATCAGTTTGCGAGTTGACTCCAAAGACTATACCCAACGGTGGGATGATGAAGTCAGTTGAAAACTTGTCCCGTCGAGTCCCATCTGATTGAATCTGACCAAAGTTCACTACTATGTTAAGAGCGATAAGGAGCGCAGGCAGAATTGCAACAAATAACAACCAAGGAAAAGGTTTTCAGACGCTTGCACCTCTGATGACAAGTCAAAAAGGTCATACTTAAGAATTATGTTGTTTCCGATGTTCAGTGCTGGTTGAACGGACAACGTTTAGCTTCGAATATGATGCCGTCACTCGATGCCATCTTGACTAGAGTAACAAAATCTCAAACCTACCTCTGTTAATCAATAACTGCGGTGTGGGTCGCACACATTTCTTGGAGTTTTAAGAAGAAACGCTCAGCAAACAAGTTTGTTTTCACTGTTTCATCTTTAAGCCAAATACAACATATGTTTATAGGTTTACCCAGAGTAGTAAATCAGTAGAGTAAGGGATAATAGTCATTAATGTCAGACTAATGATTTCAAGTTATGTAGCGATAAGCACGTACGGCGCAAACGTCTGTGAAGAAACCAACATGCCTAAGTAACAAGCTTTTAGAGTATGTATGCATGGCCACCGGAAATTCAACGTTCTGACCACATGATTTTGTGCGGATAATGGGAGTGAGTGTGAGTCAGTTGCAGTTGCTTTTGCAGTTGACAGTAAACGTTTGAGTTCCAGCGACTCGGTCGATCTGCTTAAACGGATCGGATGGCTTGATTCGATCAAGTGCACAACTATCGCAGACGAACATGCTCTTATCGATCCTCGAGCCAACCACGCCGGATGATGCTACTTGACGCGTTCGGATAATGACCGTATTGTGCGGCCTGTGTAGCTTGTTTCATAGGAATAAAAGAATTTGTTCACAGCTGTACGTGAGTAGGTTACCAAATAAATTGTTTTAACGTTCGTTATCGGGAAATTAACCTTTCACTTTGTGGAACTAAAGTGAAGTATCCTGTTGAAATTTGTCTTAAGAGCACGCCCTCAGTGGGTAGTTTCATGATAGCAGTTCCGGATATTCAGTTTCATTATGCTTCTGCAATGTAACTACGAGGAGTTTTGCTTCTACCTGTAAAACCATTCAACTATCCATCAATTTTCTATCCTGACTGCCTATTTCACAACCAGATATGAACAAGCACTTTTGAATTCTTCCGATCTGAAACATTCTCATGGAACTAAGTGATATATTGAATTTTTCTCCTAGTTCTCCATTGAGTTGAACAGTGAAGCTGTAGACAACTGGATCACTAATAAGAAAATCGGATGGAAACCACTCACAACTGTTTGCAACTTTCGGGTTCTTGTTGGCTTCCGGCTAACCACTTTATAAAATAAGCACCATACTCGGTTTTCGCACCAGCTGAGGCTTTTTCCGGTTGCCCTGAGAGATACGTCCAGAAAGCTCACAGTCTAAGGTTGAAAACAAAACTACTGATTTCTATGATCGTGGCGTTGTGAGGCAAAAACAAGAATGGCGCATGGGTTGTTTATTCGTAAAACCAATGCATGGGGTATACGTTTACAGTCAACAAACAAACACTCATTCGCACATAATGTTGAACCAAGGACATCACGGTTGACACGGTTGCCAGTGCACCGTTCGTGTACGGAAGAACACACTATTTTATGCTAAAGTTCATTCGAATATTCCTTCTTGTGTTGTTCCCAGGTTATTTCAGTATCCAAATATATACCTGTGTCTCACCAGTAGGTAGTATTAAGGGCGGTATAGTTCGATTGATCCTCCTCATTACAATGGTATTGTCCATCCTGTTATATAATAACGCTGTTTGAACACTCTATGAGCGAATCATGTTGTATCTCTGTCTCTTCCATCAGTAAAGTTTCAGGCGCATTCAGAACATTTGGTGACAACACATAGTCTCGAACATTACAGCATTTCACTGTGCAGACTGAACCCATGTTGACGCATAGCCAGTTTCGTTATCTGGAACCCGTCTGCCACATGATTAAAGAACGGATCTTGACACAACAATTGTATGAGCAATTAAAGTTCGGCAAGCGAAGTCCAGTTGATATGAATCCGTGAAATCAGGATGTTATCCGGGAACATATTTCGAGTTTTAATTTTGGTTTGCAGATGAGAAAATCAGTAAACACGTAACAGCAACTGACCTACGCCCAAAACGTTGGATTAGTTTGATATAATCCACTACGTCGTCTATTCCGAGGTAGACAATATTGCAAACAAGCCTATTTGGAAGCACTATCTACTGAAATCCGGCGACATACTCTGTTTGTCATTGTCTCACCCGACTCCAAGTCATCGTCTGGATTCTGTTTACAAGTCAGAATTCCCTTGTAGTTAAATAAATCAGCGGATTCTAACACAGACGTACAAAGACTTGAGTCAGACGGTGCAGAAAAGCTACATCGACTGGCACGCCGGATCACGTGACTGATGATCTTTAGAAGGGTAAGACATGCGATTTAATCGCAAGCAGTGATCGCTTGGAAATTAACCACAACTAAAATTACGCTGAAATTTGGATCCGAAAGAGAGTAAGACTCGTATCTTGTTTCGCCACCTGAGAACGAACCATAGCTCAAGGAAGGCAGCCAGTTATGGTGGCCGAGCCGTGGTAGTGCATACCATTACCAGTAATACAGCAATCTGTAGCAGAAGGCTGTACGTCAAAAGTTACCTGTTTGGAACTAGTGGGCATTGGAAACAGTTCTTCTATAGGTATCCGTGTACACACATTCTCAAGGTCAATCGGCACTGGGTTCTGATCATTACCTAAAAATGAACAAGCTTTGATCTTATTCGGCTTCGGTGGGGTGGAGTGGAGGGTTGCACATGCAAAAAAATGCCGCATGCTCAGTTACCGGAATGCGAACTAGCTGGTCCCAAACCGTCTGTAGAGAGTCACGGTGCGTCGAGCAATGGCGCAACAGAGGCTCCACCGAAGATGAATTTATGTCAGCATTCAAAGTTGCTATGCCGTACAGTCTAGATACCAACAACCTTGCGAGGATGAGGCTTTCATCCGGACAGTTTGAAGCAGTACGATTCAGGCAAGTGTCCAAAATTGCAGTAGCGAGCATTCGCGCGTGCACTAATTTAAGCGTGCGGTATGTAATGGAACCGTAGACTCAATGGGTCTAGCAGAATTCATCATATGTCGCTGCAACAATTATGGCCTCGAACTTGTTGGCCGCATCAGACTGATGAGTTATCATTGCAGTCAGAACGGCCCATCATTGACTTGACAGTCTCACATTCAGTGAAATTAGGTTAACTGGGAATGTAATTTTCATTCTTGTCAGTCAACAGCCCTAGTCGTTTTGCATACCACTAGCTCTCCAATGTAGAAACTTAGGTCATGTTGAAGTGTTGCATATTTTTTCTGCAGCTATTTTAGTTTATCGTGACCTGAAGGTTTTGATCAGTTTTCAACCCAAATTTACCACATAAAAACACCGATATTTACTGCCGTACTGTAATTTTCTTTGTCTTATATTTTAAATATCAATAGCTTAGAACATAGTATGGTAGAAGCAACTGTTGTTTCATTTTCGAGTGGAAAAACATTCACGTTCAAACTCTTCTACCACCTAGCTACAAGCATTGATAGGCTGAATTGTAAAGTACTCTACTCACACGCCCCCCGGTCTGCCTTCTCTGAGTTCATACTGGTAAATTCGTCTGAGTAGAACAGCAGCTGGCGTAGCGTGAACCAATTGTGATAAGGCTTTCAACACATGAGTTTTTTAGCTCCGGCTCCGGAGTTCGATCCGGATTCGGACGTCAATAGCCGCGTACAAAATCCGCCTAGGGTGGAGGAGTCAAGCCCGCCAAATGTTACTCGCGCCCATACGTGCAACATATGCGTCGCACCGACGCAAGTGCTCACATGTTTTCAAACATGAAGGTCAAAACGGCAATTCTGAAAACGTACCGCACGCAGACATCTATTGAATACTGAATTTCAAATAAGTCTCTTCATATTCATGAACAGTGACCATAAGACTTCTGATGGCTTGTGACTGAAATTTTTCACTGGAATGCACTTAGATACAAATGCAAGGTAGACGTTTATCGATTGCAGTGGATTATACATAGTCATTTTGAGTAGTTGTGTTTTACATTGCATCAAAATATACTCGAGTCATTCAAGACCACAAAATAAAATATTTCATCTTTGTCGTTTGAATGACTGAAAGGAGGTCGTTTGCTAAACATTTTCATGGACATTGTGACGAAGTCTTCACTTGTCCACAAGTAGTCAGGTATTCAAGGATTACTTCGATATTGACACTTTCCTTCGCAGACTCAATTATTTACTTCAGTACAAAGCCCATCGGTCACTGGTGTAATACAGCCCAATCATTGCTGTAGATAGAAAATGTCCTGTGTGATCACAAATGGTGAGCTGTTACTTCCAACCCACAGCACATTTGGCCATGGATCAAAAGTTTGCTGAACGCGACACCTGACTACGTGACCCGATTTTACTTGTTCCTATTTTTGTTGAATAGTGTTGTTGCCTGGAATTAAACTTGGCTATAGGTTGGCGGCGCATGAAGTGGGCTATTGTCGTTCATGGTCGCAAAGCAGCAGTTCATCTAATTGGTTGATCACTTTCTTGTCTAGGTTGAGTGAATTTGCGTCTGTCAATTTGTCAGCTGTTTACATGTACGTTCAATGTTCTCCAATGTACGACATAAAGAGAACAAGAAGGTAGGCGTGTTTTTAGCATGGACCTCGCCTTTGACTTTTGAGTGACAACTTATGGTGAAAACTTTCGCAATACGAAACATTGAAGTTGCTGACTTTCACAAATGTTGATCGTGTTACCCTGTTATTTAGCCAAGTTTGGGCGGTAGACCACATAGATACATCGATCCTGATGCCGGTATGAAATATCCACTGGTCCAGTCTACCAGTTCTTGTGAGTCTGTCATCATATCTCTCTCAGCTGGTGCATTTTTGACGGCGCCCAATATACATATTATTCTCCCACTGTCTCCCTGGCACACCACAACCAGTGGTATACTCTGTTCTGATCTGTAGAATGTTACAACAGCCGTCTCATAATCTGAGACATATTCTTGCGCTTAGTAGAAATAGTTGGCTTACAGGGTCATCCATCAAAGACTAGACATTGGATGAGTCGTCTGAAATGCAAACAACCATTTTTCATTGTTAGATATGTCTAACCTGAACCAGCCTACCTAATTCTGTCGCGGAAGCTTTGTCAACGGATGACTTTAGGTGACCGTCTGGTGCATACATTTGCGATGCTATTTCGACTCCTCAATCAAATTGACCATTAGACAGTGTGGAGATGGTGCAAGACTTCTGATGTGGTAGTAGTATAATAGTTCAGTGGCACATGCGATTGGAACAACAACATGCTTAGAAAGGAAATATCAGTTACACCACCATTTGAGAGGTGGCAGTCAGAAAGTCTGTCAGTAAACTTTACATTAGGACAACGGTTTTCTCGATCTGTTGTCTGGAAACCAATGAATTAGGCGACCACTTACACCATACCACAACGAACTTTAGTATTTACAAGAAAGTGAGTGGATCGATGAAACAGCAACGTGCAGTGTCTCGCAGTAACCTGAGAAATGTTGAAGAGTTGGTAATAAATCTAACGTCTCCGGAGTCTTAACTTATAAATTCAAATACTTTATTCAACCGTTTTTTGTCTGAAAGCGCTTAATCCGGTAACTTCGAAAGTGTTTAGGAAGGTAAACTTAACATTCTGAATTAAAGAAAACTCAACGTTTTCTTTCGCAAATACTCAGTGCAGTCAGGAGAAGAATATACTAGCAGACACGACGTGTTCTGTGTGTTCGATCATTAAATTAATCGCAGTACAATGGATCAGAAATCAACAATTGGTCTACTTACACACTTTGGTAACTGGTTTAGTATGTTTCCTTTTGTTATCAACCTGGTGACTAATTTACTAACTTATAAATGGGATGATTTCTTCGTGTCTTATATGAAGTCTGTGACCCAGTAGTCAAAACGGTTGCCTCATCAAAGCGTCTCCGGAGTTTAATTCTGACTGTGAGAAAAAATATCCACTACTGATTCGACCTGACACAAATATAGTTCGAGTCTGTTATTTTTCTCAAAGGAGGCTGGCTGCAAAACTCATTTGAACGTGAAGTCTGGGAGCAAATGTGAGTGTTATTCAATTCGAAATTATACATCAACCCTAACTTTGGGCAGACTATGTAATGCCGGCAAATGGACCAAGTAATCCAGTTATCAGTGGTGTTCATTTCAACCTAAAAATTTGATATCAGGAAACATATTAATGTACCTTCGATAAACAAAATAAACAGAGCACCAGAGTATACATTATAAATTGATCATTTAACTATAGGACTGAAATTTTCTTGAAATGAAATCATTGTCAATTTTTCAACTAATTTACCGATTTCAGCATTGGGCTTGGAACGCAGATGTACTTAAGTGTCCTGCCTTCGTTGTAGTATGAAAAATAGTTCCAAAAAACTGTTGCATATTGTAACCAGGACAACCAGAAAGACCACATGACATATTTTTCCTCATCGTGTATCTCATTATCATGTCGCTAGGTGGAACGAATTAAGCTTGACGCATATCCGGTTAAATTGACAGTCGACAGTCCACCCTCAACTTTTTTAACATTCTCACTGATGTCGCTCATAATGTAGCACAAACCCACTTGTGACGTCTGTTCAGTAAATATGTGATTTCTGTCTTCAAACGTAGTTTGTGTTATGTCTAATTTAGCGCATATCGGCGATTTAGGACTAACTGTGTCTGACATTAAATTTACAGTCCAACTACAATATTTCAAACGTAATAGAGTGTTTGTTACCTTAAAACAATTCAGCTATGTAGTCTGAAGGAAATAGGATTCTATGATGTGCGGTTAGTGTGTCAACTGTTAAACTGTCACCAAGATTTTGAAGTGTTGAGAGAACTGGTCATAAATAGGTATCGTTAGCAAATTAGCTGACAGCCATTTCAAATTCGTTCAATCTTACTAGTACCAAAAAAACTGAGAAATCGAAAACACAACCGGTGAATAGGAATGAGTGCGGTAAATCAGTGCAGAATGATCGAATTCAGACTACGCCGCGTCAGCTGCTGGTTCCAACGTCATCGGATGCACGATGAGAGCAACTCTAAGCTGACCCCGGACTGTTAGTGACGATCCCTCCAAAAAACTGGTATGTCAACATGCGTTGCTCTGAATCTTGGTCTAGATATGTGGCAGAGCTCTTAACAACGTTGCCCGCAGTAACACGGCATATACATGAGCGTCGCCATCTGGTCCAAGCCGAGCGCCCTTGAACTGCCGCACTGCATCCTGGCAATCGGTTGGGCTGCCGAACCCGGCGATCAGTGCCTCCTTCGAGGCGGCTCACTTCAGCTTCGCGGGGTCTTTTCGCGCTGTCTAACAGCTCCGCCCTCGCCCTGCCTGTGAGCAGCATTCGCAAGGCCGTTAGCTTCGCCCAGTTTGTCTTGACTCCGATCGTCTCCCCCACGTCCTCGATTTCTCCCAGGAAACTCCGGACGTCTCAACCTTCAAACGGCTACTGCCACGGGCTCTTCAAACTCCAATCCCATTCACGGCACCAGTTGTTGTGAGCCAATAACGCGGATGGCACGAGGGCTACTTACTCAGAAATGCAACAGGTGGGTTGTGCGGTTAAAAATGACAACAAGCAGAAATACTCAGTTGCGTACGGTACTGGGCCCAGACGGTCACGGTTGCCACAGACGACAATACTCAGTTCCTTCGCATTTTTTCACGTACCATTTCACGAGTCATTTCATACGATGTTGCACTCCGATGTTTCTTCTTGTATTTTTGCTGCGGCTACTTCGATGTTAAAATCTACGCTCTGGCCTCACTACTGACTAGCAGTCGTGTGAGTAGCACAGTACGATCGTTCGTTCTCACTACACCATACCATTCGTTTGCGAAACTTTTCAGCCCATCACTAAGGTATTTTTCTAGAGTCCTCAATCCCCACGCCCAAAACACAACAGGTGAACATTGACATCAGAACGCTAATGACAAAACACAAAAAAGAAAGGAAACTTTATCCACTCACATTATAGAGAGGGGAAATCAGAAGATCAATTTGCATTGATAGAAATCCAAGTGTAGATATGGAGAATCACTTACGAATGATCGCACCTGTCGGATTTCCACGGGTTTCTCAGTTAGCCTTTTCTCTTAAAAAAGACACAAATTACTCGAATTCCGGTCTTGTTACAGCTCGTCAATGATGCACATCTTTGTCACGGTAGGGCTTTACACCTCAGCCATAAATTATGGACAAGTTCACAACCGACTACACGTTCAGCAAAAATCCGGCCACATTCGTCAGCACATAATATATAGCTTGAAGACACATGAACTGACCTGTTAACGCGAATCGATGACCCCACACTTGGGACATCCTACCAGTTTGAACCCATATAGATCAATACATTTTTTGAACAATACTCCAGTTTCAAATTGAACATCACTCACAATCGATCGCAGCTGTCGCATTCCCATAGACTTTCCAGTCGGCCCATTTCGAAAAGAAGCACTAGACTCGAGTTTCGCTCTCATTAGAGCTCGTCAGTAGTGCATATCATCGCCACTGCCGGAACTTGAACCATTACTCACAAACGAAAGTGGTTGAGTGTTCACATATGATAATCCGGTCGTGCCTAACGTGAGGTCAATGGCGCAGTGGTAAACACGGTTGCTTCACGAACAGCATGTCCGTGGTTTAAGTCCCGGCAGTGGCGATGATATGCACTACTGACGAGCTCTAATGAGAGCGAAACTCGAGTCTAGTGCTTCTTTTCGAAAGGGGCCGAGTGGAAAGTCTATGGGAATGCGACAGCTGCGATCAATTGTGGGTGATGTTCAATTTGAAATAAATCAAATCCCCTACTACTTACCAATACTCCAGTTATTGATAAGTAGTAGTTGAGCTCGCTTTCACAACTGATCGCAGCTTTTACACTTGCACAGTAGTTTCATTCAGCTCCTTCCGAAAAGAAGCACTGAACAACGATTTCGCCTTTGTTAGGTCAGTTTCGCGTGATGTTCTGTTTTCATCAACAAAAAACATTTGCCGTTTTTTAGTCACATGTACGTTAATAGAGCAACCACACGACTGAGTTGCATGCAATAATATCAATATATCAAAAGGAGGCTAAATATCACTGGAAAAACGTCGTGATCAGCCATCTTCATAAATTTGAAACATCTCTAAATCCCATTACCGTCTTCTTGTGTTCTCACATCCTTGCAATAAGAACTATTGTCGACTCTGAAGTATAGTGAACTGAACAACTGCCAAGCGTTCATTCAGTGTGTAGTGCTAGGTAAACCACTATATTAGGACCGTGGGAGTTGAAATGGTTAACTTCGCCAGTGACGTTAACCAAGATATTTACTGTATACACAGTTCATAGTATTCTTCTTGGAAATTTGCCATGTTTCCCAAGAGTGTTTCCAGTCACTCCCAATATTGATCGACCAAGCTGAATTTCCCAAAATAGACCTTTGTAAGTAGCTATCTTGAAAAGTTTGCATACTCCTAAAACTCACCTCCACTAATTTTGGTGACGACTGTGATCTTTCAAGATGACCATTAGAAAATGTCGAAGTTTATGTATCTCGAAGACTGTATGCACCCTTGTTTGATTCTAGCAGTCTTCCACAAAATCAGGGAGCTTTGCATTAGCTGATGAACAGCGTGATGAAACTCATGCAGAATATAAATGATCCATGGGACTGGGATGGAATCTCAGTTAGAAAATTTGCACTGTAGGTTAGCTTTCACATAATTGCTGACTGAGTCATGTTTTAAAATCCTCGAACCATTCGATCATGACCACAGAGTTGAGCAGTACGTTCCACTGTGAGCAGACTCTTCCTTCGAAGCCGTTTTGTCATCAAAATAACCTGCCTATTTAATTGCTCAATTTCAGTGAGTAGCCTTTTAACCGTACATCTCTGTTTAATCGGAGATGTGCCGGTGTTTGACTGGGGGTGTCAATACTTTATTAAGACTTAGGTCTCCCCTAAGGTGTCTGCAACTAGTAGGGGACTGACCTAGTTCTGTCAGTCATTTTTGGTAGGAGGTTTTTCCGAATCTCATAATCCTTCTAGGGACCGGTCTATGAACACCTTCTATAGGTGCCATATCTTATTTAAGATAAGGACGACATATCTGTATGTTAGTTTCCTGGTGTGAGCAGATTATGAAAGCGAACTTAACGGAAGAAAAATCAAGGTAGAAATTTCCCCAAATTGTTATTTGGAAGTTCCGGGTTATTTGTGACCTTTTTGGCCATTGCTGCACATTTTGTAGATAGATTCGAACTGTCTACGAACATGGTCCATACGTCTCGTCCGTATAGTGACAACAGTAGCCCTGACTCGCCAAGGTAGCAGTCAGCACAATTTGTGGGTGGCTCTATAATAATGACAGTGAACAGCAAGCTATTTTCTATAGACCACTGGTGCAGACAGCTTACGTCGTACTGTATGACACACCTTCCGTGTAGTCTAAAACTCATCAGCTTTGTGTGCACTTCTATTTCAAGTAAAAGCTATTTTAGACGGGCTTAGAATAAGTACAATGGAACCAACCTGAAAGCTTCCACCCAAAATACAGAATGACACTCGAACTTAAGGTCCATTAAACAGCAACAGTAATCATTGTAATGGGAGTGGACTGGAGCCGTTTCTAGATTGGAGAAAGTTCAGCCAATCAGAAATCATGTGCCAGTTGCTGCAGGTAGAATTACGGTCGATTATCGCCAACCAATCAAAAACGACAATTAGCTGCTACACCGAATTTGTTTGTTAGAAGTGCTGATTCAGTGAAGTTGTCTGAAAGCGTATCAGATTTAAACAACCAAGTTGTTTACGGAGAGATCGTAGAACGTAACAACTTACAGGTCAATCAAGGCGCAGAAAACCTGTCGCTCAGTAGCAACCGTGATCGTAGTACTAGGTTGCATGACAAGAAGAAACACCCAGTGGTATGTACTGTTTTCTACACAACTGAACGGACAATAAAATAAGGGAGTGCCTTCTGCTAATTTATGCCTCCACGATTTCTTTGTGATAAATTAACTGCTTTCAAGTAGCGTAGGTGCAACGGATATTCACCGAGTGTTTTCGGTTTGAAACCTACATTCAATCTTAATATATCTGTTAAGAGTGACACTCTCACCGGTGGGTTCATGTCATCAGTAGCTTGTCTCCATCACGTTGAAGGCGGGTTGCGTGAACTTGTTTAGAAACCACTCTCGTCGTTAATTTCTCTTGAGTTCACACATATTGGTGACTTCGGCTCAGTAGGCCACCTAAAGGGTCAGGTGTTTGGACGTTTAGACCTATCTGTAGAACAAGTCAGGTTCAGAGCAAGATGTGTATTCACTACACCACAGGCAATCTCTC